>BHFT01061310.1:0-19053 GCA_004320025.1 Laticauda laticaudata
CTGCTGAAACGTTGCTACAACTTTAACAGCACTACAATGACGTGGGATAATACCCGAGGGAAGATGAACAGCACACACACACACACACACACACACACACACATATATGAATGAAATAAGATAAGGTCACTGAGAAAATAAATGTGCCAATAATCTGATTCAAGTGTTTTGGTCCTCTTTTACCTCAAATGCTTTCCATTTTTCTCAGGTGATTGGTAGTAATTTGAGGTTCTCTCCAATTTTCTATCTTAGTGACTTGTTCAGGATTTCACATCAGGTCCATAAAGTATAACGAAGAAAGTCAGATCTTAAAGTGTCAATTTTCTCTGACAAGGCTTAATGTCAAATTGAACCCCTTAGTACTGTTATGTCTATCTCTTTCCTTGGATCTGTTTCTCTCTCCCAAGATCAAAGCAACTTGAAGGAACAAAATCTGCTCTAGATTACAGCATTCCTACTTCTTTATCATACTCCCATGAGTTTTATAGATGCACTGACTGGATTGATGTACCAACTGGATAGAATATAATGGTTTTGAATACAAATATGATCATCGCTCGTTGCTCTTTACACCTTGACCTTGGAGAAATCAAATTTGTCAATAGGTCTGGTGCTACTTCCATCAGGATCATCTTTCCCCCAGCATTTTGGATTGTACACATTCATTGCTATATTTAAAGGTCAGTGTTTCCAACCATGTCATATGTTTAAAATGGGGAACTGGTTTCTTCACACCAGCTGTTAGTTACAAAAGTGGAAAGCACATTGATTCTTCCAAAATTTAAAAAATAATTACTACATTAAAGAATCAGCAATCTTTTCACTGGATATCATCCTGGTTTTTAAAAGCCTGTTTTGTATTCTACATGAAAAGAAGGAGAACATATTTGTATATGGCTCATCTGAACCTGAAAGATTACAACTCCATTCATTGTTAGTATAGCATATATGTGGTAGGGAAAAGGGATTTGGAGTTCACCAATATTTGAAAGTGCAAATGATGAATAATTACATCACCTAAATATTTTTACATCAATAGGCACCAGTTTAGATTTGCAATCCCCCTTTTCCCCTGTTGAGTATGGTTATAAAATAAAATCCAATTTTCTATTACACTGCTGCCATCATATTAGCAGACAGATTTAGTTTTACCAGCATTTAATCTTGAGATACCACAGGTATACTCTACTACCTTAGACAATTAAAAAGTAGACCCACTATATTCCACCAAGTAAAATTTGAATATAAACTCCAAAATTTACATTTACTTGGTGAGACTGTGTATTGAATAAATATACATTAGTACAGGCTGTAATATTTGTCTGGATTTTAATCAAGGATCTGCTTCTCAATATTTATTTTCTATTTTTAGTGTTTTAATTCAATATTTTTCCAGCAATACATTTATTTTTTTCCTTTAATATATTTTATACATTGTTATATATAATGGGAATAAAATTTGCAGTGCTCACAACAAATCAAATATTTTTTTTCTTTTTGTAATATTGGAAGAACTGTATCTGCCATCTACTGGAAAGAGAAGGACAATGCATTCAAGCAAACATCTGCAATCACCCCCTTCTTTATTTCTTTAAATATTTGTAATTAATTTATTGTAGCCAGAAATCCAACTGTTTTTAATTACAATGCAGCCTAAAATCTTTATCACTACTGAGATCTTAATGTCTATAGAGATTGAGGTCTTAATCATTATTATTGAAATGTAAAAGTATGTATGTACATGGCTTTCATTTTTATATGAGTTCATAGGGCAATTCAAAAATCATGAAGCAAAAAAAGAATAATAGAAATACAACAGAAGAAAGTAAAAGTACTTGGATTCAATTAAAGCATAATTCACTGTAATTTTAACAACAACAAAAGTTGTTTGCTACACCAATAGTGTGATAACAGTAACAATAGCGCATGAAAGAACAGTTTCAATGAAAACAAAAATAGACAAGCTCCTATAGTCAGTAGTCCTGTGTAGTTTAAATTTACTTACATCTAATTAATTAAGAAACTGAATTACATCTGGGAATATATTGCTCTGGAAACTGAGTTAGGCACTAACTAACAAGTCAGTTTCAGCAAACAAAAAGTGGTAGACTCAATATGTTTTTGATCAGATCCACCAAGGAATTTCTAATTTCCCTTATGTTCTTTTGTTCAACTGAAGGTTCAAACCCTTTTCATAATTTGAATTCACAAATGATCAACTTTTTCAAAAAAAAGTATAAACATAAAAATCAAGGATTTTTAAACTTTGCAATACAGCTAGTCTTCTACTTACAATCATTCATTTAGTGATCAAAATTACAATCCATGCTTATAATGGGAGGGAGGAATTTTCTCAATCTAGTAGAATTCCTGAAATCTGGTTTGAACACAGCTATCCACACTCACTATAGTCAGGTAAAAAAAAGAAGCACAGAGGATGGTCCCTATATTTATACTGTTTTTTTAAATGCTGCAGCTTTAAAATACTAGCAAGCTGTAATTATTTTGGCATGTTCTTCCAGCACAGCCATATTGAGATAACCAGCCCAGACCTCTTCTCTTTCCTGCCATTATAATTCCTCTGCAGAAGTCAGTCTTGGGTTTCAGATCTCAGAGCTTTGTATTGAAGGACTGTGTCCTCTAAATCCAAATTTGCCTCTTTTAAAAGACAAATGCAGTGTACTAAAAACAAAGAGAACATTCAGAATTTACATAGGGCTCTGGAACATCACACTACTTTGCATTCAGCACATTTTGCCTCAAACTGGCAAGACTACTGAGAAAGGAGGTGCAAGAAAAGACTTTGGTGACACTTTGGCATCTCTCCATCCATGGTCCTGTGAACTGTCCCTGCCTAGCATAATGCCATCTAACTTCCTGAGGATTAACAACTCAAGTTCATTGGGCAATCCTCCCACATTACATGCAGAACTTGAATAGCAGCACAAGGAGCAACATAAGATCATGTAAAAATCACAAAATTCAAAAGACTCTGATTTGTTCCCCAAGTAAAAGTGAACCCAACAAAAGCAATGCACTTCTTTGTCAAGCTCTCATCATTAAAAACCATGGAAATTCCACTAGAACTAATAATAATAATAATAATAATAATAATAATAATAATAATAATAATAATAATAATAATAATAATAATAATAATCCCTTCTGTCTAATTTCTTGACATGGGTTACTCTGAAAAACCAGTCAAAATCAAAACTGGAGAATCAAAACAACTAGTGAGCCTGCATTACATTGAAAAGACATTTCTTATTCTACTTCAATTGTTTATTAACCAAGCAAAAATGGAATCCCCTTAAGTCTTATATTAAATTGTCACAAACTGTCTTTTTGCCGCATGATCCCATTTTCTTCTATCAACTGCCACCCGAACAATGCTTCTTATATCTAAGCAAGTGAACTCTAGCCTACAAAAACATATGTTTCTCTTACTATAAAGCCCTATGTATGTTTACATAACAATGAATTGTATTGAGTTTGTTCAAACTTCTTTTTTATGAAAACCTGTGCTACATTGCAACCTCATGGTGCGATCTTACAGTCAGCATTCAACCATCTATGGGGACCTAGGGTTATGCCACACCATAAGTGGAAAATATACCTGTTTCTAGGGTAGCCTTTTTAATATGTAAAGCTCTTTAGGATATGCAACATAATACAGGAAGTTTACAGAGAGCGGATGCACATTTTATCAGACCACAACCCTTCATCATACCACAATATATTACAAATATAACCCATCTTTATTATTTTTACAAATAAAGAATAAGAAAATATAGTTCTATTTCTTCCTCCTGTTTTTCCAACAACAACCCTGTGAGGTGGGTTGGGCTAAGAGAAAATGATTGGCTCAAAGTTACCCACCATTTTTCATACCTAACGTGGAACTAGAACCCACGGTCTCCTGTTTTGTTGCCTGGTGTCTTAACCATTGGACCAAATTGGCTCTCATATGTCTTATCTACCCATAATAAATAATCAAGACACTTTTTTTAACTATTACTATGGTAACACGATCATCCTACAAGACAAAATATTCTAGAAGATGTTGCTTTGAGATCTCAAAAAAGTAAAGACTGGTCAAGAAACCATAGGATTGTGATTAATTGTCTGACTATGGGTAAAAAGTGACTAATAGCAGGTCTTGTTTGTGAATTGGTTACAGGACAAGGTATTATTTTGGAGAGGAGGGATGAATAAAATAACATCCCTACTGCAGCTTATTATCTTCCGTTGAACAGTCTAAACAACCTATGATCTAAGTCAATGTTTCTCAATCTCAGCAATATGTGCGAATTTCAACCCCCAGAATACACTGGGATGCTGTCTGGGGGTTTGGGGGGAGTTGAAATCCACATGTCTTAAATTTGGTGAGGTTGGGAAACACTGGTCAAAATGATTGGATAAACAGAAAACAGCAGCTGCAGGCTAAAAACAGCCTTCTGAAGATCCTGCTATCATTTCTAATGGCTAATACACATTCATGTCAAAGAATTTTAAAGACTCTCAGAGCCACTTGGCACAGTAAGGCCCTTTTCCAACAAAGATCCATTATGAAGGGACAAAAAAACAAACTTTTCTCTAGTATTTTTTAATTTTTTTAGTATTTTTTTATTGACCTCACCCCTTTCCTAAGAGGTCTGTAAGGGGTGTGCATAAGCGCATCAATGTGCCTACCGTCTCTGTCCTATTGTTTCTTTTAATTTTTTTTATTTTTCTTATATGTATCCATGTATTCATAACTATGTTTTTACTTATACCTATTATCTTGTAAGCAATTGACAAAAATAAACAAATAAACAAACAAATAAATAAATAGTAATTCCCTGCCTCTGGAATGTTTTCCTGCCATATGTTTTTGTTTTCAATTTTATCTTATTTTTCCCCAGAACATTTTGTATCTAGTGTGTTTTCTTGCATTTTGATGGGATGGTAATCAATTGTATTCTCTAGCTAGCTAATTTATTTCATATTTATACTTTACCTTGTGGTATAAATTACATTGCAGTTCTTTCACTTTTGCTTGTTTGAATTTGCCTGGTGGGTTGGTGGGTTGTTTACAACAAAGAAAACAGTAGAAGCAATTTAACAGACACAGGAAAAGTGATTTTTTTTTAAAGAAAATGCTACACTATATATTTGCGACTACTAGTCCTCGTTCAAAGAGGATATTTTGTGTTTAGTCATAAATTTCAAAGTTTTTTGAATATATTCTAGTTTAGCCACTGTTGGAGATTATTTACTTGGGCACTAAACAGCAGGATATGGGTCATGTGGTAGCAGAAAAAGACTGTTTCAGATACGACTTATTATCATCACAAACTATGCACTGTAAAGCCATTAAAAGGCAACCATAAATTCAATGTTCTCTTCATTTATAAACTCTAGTAATATCTTTTTGCTCTGAGAAAACATAAAACTTCAAGCAGGCTAATATTTTTCTGAGTTGCTATGGAATTACACTTTTAAAAAATTGAGCGGCTCTAAGAGACAAGGGTTTTTTCATACTGAAGAAATGACACTCCACCTCTATTTTATTGCACATCTGAAGAAAATGTAGACAGCCAGAATCCAAAGTTGCACTCGAACTCTCACAGAATCTCTCCAAAACAGAATGAAAAATCATTAATAGTCCAGATTTCAATCTCTTATAGACAGCTCAAGTAACAATAAATGAGTAATTTACTCTCCTGGCTTTGGAAAGCTTACACTTAATGGTTACTAGGGACAGGATAATGGTTCCTTAGTGATTACACCATGTTTTTCTACCATTTTCAAGGCTTTTGCTTTCTGCCCTAATGAAAAGACAGACTGGAAAAAGGAGCCTATTTTTATTAGACAGACTTCACCAAAATAAAATGAACTCTTCTTGGGCTTATGTTATGTCATTTAGCAGAACTGGAAAATGTAACAGATTCATATGATGAACCGAAAGCATTGGCTAATTCCAGAAATGTCTGGAAACTTAGTTTTAAAAAGTTTGGAATTAAATGGCCACTATCCAGTCTTTTCACACTCACAAAATGTTGTTTAGTCATCACAGCGATCAGTTTACTTGTGAGGTAACCTTTCTTCTGCCAAGAGCCTCCCTATGTTGAAATGATCTTCTGAGACTACACTTCAAAAAAGGAGTGGGAAAAATTAAGCTTGCATTGAATTAAAATTCCAGTAATTAAACACAGTTAATGTAATTATTCTCTATCCATGTTAATAATTGTATCCTTTTGACATTAAAAATTAAAATATGATAGCATTTTTGCAGGAACTAGAGTCTCTTAAACAACTTTGGGAACAAGAAATTATGTGTGAATTTTTAAAGAGACCACTCAAATTCATAATAAATCTTATCCTGTTAAGAATCTATTTCACATCCTTAAAAGAATGATATATAGAGATGTAAATATATAGACAAAGAGATTAATAGCAAACATAAGTAAAGATAATTATTGATTATATATATGAATGGATGATAGAAAATATATGACAAAACTGTATGTCAATGCAAAATGCTGTTGGAAATGTAAATACGATTTGTACTGGTGGAAAACAATAAAAATCATTTATCAAAAAAAAAAGAATCTATTTCACAAAGTTTTATAACTATGAAAAAAGACTGTATAAAATTACCAAGGAAAATGGTTTAAGAGTAAAAAATTTGAGAACTGATCAGAGACTAAAGGAGCATCTCCTCTGTTAAGGATAAATAAAGAAGGAAAACATTATTCATTTATAATGCTAATTGGATAAAGTGATGCTGAATGAAAAATTCAATCATGGACTTTTAATGTAATCTGATATCTGATACTGTTAAAACAAAAACCTTCACAAACTGATAAGTCACAGGAGAGGGGACCCTTGTTGGAAGATTATGGAAGCAACCAAAGACATTTACTATGCCAGCAAACCCAGCTTTTGCTTATCAAGAAAAGTAAAGTGCATAATTAACAGTTGGCTGGTTTCTTGTTCAACTGTACTCTACTCCTGGGAGGGAGGTGTCAAGATGATGAGCAAGGCTAGTAAGAATAAAGAAGATTTAAGGAAGAAAACTATGATATTGGCAAAGGGAAACATCTTGATGATATTCTGAGCAGCAACTAGGAAGAGCAACAAAAAAAAAAGGTGGGATACCAATCCAATAAGTTTTGTGGTCAAGGACAAGTTTAGTAGCAATGGGTCAGATTCCATTGTCACTTTTTTTTTTCATCTGAACTAAGGAAATCAACTTGCCTCCATCCCTCACTGCATGTTCTCTGGCCACCTCAGTCTCATGCCAATTAAAATTTGAGCACTGGCAGCTGAATTTGAGAATATTATCTCAAAGAGGAAAAAGCCTACATAATATTGTTCTAGTTTGATATTCCTCAGTAATTTAGGTGATCTAAACTATCATCATTATTCTGTCTAAAGTAATGTGAACATTAAAAATAAGGTTACATTCATGACTGGAGACTGATTTTTAGGACCAGATGGAATTAGATGCATGCCAGGCTTTCTGACTTCTCATTTCAACATGGAGAAGAAAGATACAAATAGAGAAAATTAAGAAATGGGAGATCGTGAATCAGGAATATATATTACTAAAAGTTGTGGGAGAAATCTTTTTTAAAGTGGAAGCTACACTAGTCAACAGTTGAACAATTGCTGCTTTTTACACAATTCCGTTTTATATTTCAAGTGATCCAGTATCCAATAAATAAACCCAGATCAAGGAATTGCATATCCCCAATTGACTTAATCAATGTCAAAAGTATAAAGGATATGGCTTGTGGAATGAGCAAGTAATAGCTTATAATATGAGTGCACGGGATTATAGGTTTTTCCAATTAATTCAGAATTCCTTAATTCCTTTTTAATTCTTATTTTATAAATTCTAAATTCTATAAAAAACTATAAATTCATACTCCAGAAAATAAATAATGCACATTTAAGAAATCTAAAACAAAATAAGCACATGAACATATTTTTAAAAATCCAAACTAAACACATGGCAATACAGCAGCTCAACAAATTAAATCCTGTTCATAAGAAGGCATATTGTTAAATATTGTGCATATAGTTGAATATGAACAAACATATCCCAAAAAATCAAGGAGACCTTTATTTTATTAGGTTACTTTGGTGCAATTATCAATTTCTCATAGGATGAGAACTGATTCAGTGCAAGATTAACAGAGAAGAGAGATTGCTTGACCAAACTTCTTTGAGAGCGGAAATGAATAGGATGCAAATTATATAAATAAATAACAGTTTCATAAACTGAAGCAGTACCTAAATAAGAAACAGACAATATATTTCTGCAGATAATAGAACCTAGTTTGCCTTGGTTGGACTTGGAAACTAAGATGAAGCCAAGTTAGCATTGGGAATCTCATGAAGGAATTCAAATGGTAGATAAGAAAAACAAGACAAGCTGTTTTTATGTGGCTTAGCCAGACCATATGAATGGGTTCATGGAGGCATGTCATTGAGACTGGATGTTATGTTTTATGTATTTAATTGTACATGTGTGCACGCACACATGCATACATACATACACAAACATATATAATTGACAAGAGACTTGTCTACATTTTTAGCAACAACTTATTTCTATTACTTGTGCAAATATAAATATATAATCTATCAGAGTGTGCAGCACATCCGAACCAGCACACAAGTAAATAATTCTGCAGGATTCATCTACATAAGAAACTTCTTTATATACAATATCATACAACAGAAGTCAGCATTTGTCAGCATACAAAATCAGGAACACAGAAGCAATATTCACAGGAGCAAGTCTGCACTACTATTACTATTAACCTTCTCATCACTCCCTATCACCCATCCCTTCCCATTTGTGACTGTATGACTGTAACTTTGTCGCTTGTATCCTTACGATCTATATTGACTGTTTCCTCGTATGATTTGATTGCTTATTGTACCCTATGACTATCATTAAGTGTTGTACCTCATGATTCTTGATGAATGTATCTTTTATTTTATGTATACTGAGAGCATTTGCACTAAGACAAATTCCTTGTGTGTCATTAAATGTACATTTAATGTAAGGATACAAGGATACATTAAATGTACCTTATGACTCTTGACAAATGTATCTTTTCTTTTCTGAGAGCATTTGTACCAAGAAAAAATCCTTGTGTGTCCAATCATACTTGGCCAATAAAGAATTCTACTGCTCTACTCTATTCTATTCTATTCTATTCTATTATAGAGTAGAGTGATACGGAGGTAAAAATTTACAGAGGGGAAAGATCCAAGGACAAACCAATGCTTTTATATAGTCCAGCAAGTCTAAGCCAAGTCCAGACTTCAAACTGTCTTTTATGGCCCCATACAAGCAAATGTTTCCGTTTCCAAACAGTTCCTATTGGTGACCTGTTACCATGTCTATTCAAACAGTCCCCATTGGCTGATCTGTTACCATGTCTTTTCCAGCTCATAATTACTTATCTACTGATATAATCCAACATATACGGACACAACATCCAATATACAGGTTTTCCAGTACTCCTCATACTTGAGTATTTGGTTTTGTGCATATCAGCATTTGACTGCAATATAGTATCATTCCTTTTCACAATAATATCAATAAGCTTAGGAAACAGTGTGTGCTAACAATTCATCTAGATATATGTGATGAAGAACAAATACAACTGAGAGTCATAATTCTTCTTTTTTCAAGCTGCAGTTGCTAAGAATTTCCTGAGAAATAAAAAATCTCATGAGAAATGAAATGAGGCTGCAACCTTTAAGGTCAAATGTCACTATATATTATTATAATTGCAGTTTCCCACAAAGACAAAGACAGGGTTGAAACCTGCCAATGCCTATTATGAAGTGTGAATAAATTATATCTTGTCATAAAATGATAGATTTCTGTTAAGTGTCTTACTTTTTGCTCAGTCTGTAGTGACCCTCATTTTCCCCAGCAATTAACTTTGTTCACTTTGAATATTCAGCAGTGTTGACAACGATGACATAATAAAACTGGATTTTATAAAAGGAAAAACATGTCACTTGAGAATCATTATTTCTACCTGAAAATGCATTGTGTAATACCAGTTCTTGACAAAGCAAGAACAAAGCATTTGGCATGGTTGTTTAAATTATTTTGAAAAATGGAGAACTATTTGAGTTGCTATTCACCTCAACTGAAACATTTTATTGGAAAAGCAACAGTAATTTTAGGTGGATAACATCTTGAAAAAAAGTTAATATAAAGATACCGATCCAGATTCAGAGGAAAAAGTCATTCATTGCATTCACAGCACGAAGGTCATTTTGAGTTATTAAACTGTGACAGCTATCTGTTTTCATATACTTTGGATCACCTTGTGGATGAAGTTGTCTGGGTTTGTTTCCTGTTAAAACTTGATCTACACAGTTATTATTCAACATGATGGGAACTTGGAAATAACCCTTTTAGAAGATTGCCACAGTATTTACTCTTCTTAGCAAAGCCGCTTAAGTAAAGGCCCGGTCTCATTGCACTTATGGATGCAAAGAGGATGTAAAACATTAAAAAAAGCTTGCCATCCATTGGAAAATGCTATGCATGCCGTTGTGCACTCATTGCCATACATGTGTTCATATGCTCTATCCATCGAGCATCCGTCCACTGCGATTTCATTCGCACAAGAAGTTTGAGCTGCACAAAACTTTGTGAACGGATGAACTTTCCGCCGTGTACGATGTAAATCGCGACATACAAGCAACAAACGTTCTATGTCCATTATCATCCGTTAAACATCCCCTGTATCCTCTCTGCATCCTCTGGGCATCCTCACAACTCACATCCATTGCAGCTGAAAATGGAAAGAGGGAGGAAACAAAGGTACATGGAACGTCTATACATCGTAGTAGCACGGAAATAGAAAGTAATGCACAGTGAACAGTTTGCATCCAATATACATCTGAACAGCATCCCCTTTCTTTCCTTTAGGCGCGTACGGTGATGCATCCGCTTCATATGCTATGTGTCGCTTTGCAATTATGCCCCGTAACCCTTCAGAGGTGTCATCTCCTTCCATCCACTTTCATTCTGCTAGGCTTCCGATGAACATCGTTTAACATCCCCGCTACATACACCACCGTCCGTTCTTTCCGTTCTGTTTATGCAAATTTTCGCCACTTTTTGGAGTGGATGACAACGGATGGAGCCACCCCCAAAATTTTGCTCGTCCACTGTGTCCTTTATGCATACGTTTTGCATCCGTCGGCCAGTGGGACTGGGCCTTAAGGAGTTAAAATGAAGTTGTATTACAACTGTTGCCATGCCACTGTATTGTTTTGACATTTGACAGTGAAAACCTTATTTTAATTCCTTGGTCAGAATTTAAAAAGGAAAATCCAGCAATTCAAGCAAAGGAAAGCCTTGGGCCAATATTGTAACACTATTTCATTCACAGAAGATGTCTACTTCAAACAGCATAGAAATGTGTCTGATGTAAAAGCACCACCATAAATTACAGTACATAAAAATAATTCTGAGTTGTGCAAAGATTAAAACAAGGTTTATAAAAATCACAGAGCTAACAGGATTAGCAAAGAGATCTACAAGGTATCTCCATCTCAATTTGATTCTGTAGCTTTTAAGAGCAGGATGTTTCTTGAAGTACTGTATTGTAATACAAGTCATTGTTTACACTATGATCTCAAAAGGATAATATTGCATAATTGCCATTAACTTCACAAAGGAGAATTAGACATTCTGTGGTTTCTGTGTGATCATAATTGTTGTTGGTACACCAGCAATTACCTTGTTGAAGAAGAAGGATCTGGTGAAAGTAGATTTAATAATATGATTTAATCTATGAAGATAATGTCTTTGAAGATAATGTGAAAGTTCCAAAAGTTCCAACATAGTTGCCAGGCTATCTTTGGAAGCTAATATAACTGATTCAAAATTTCTGTTTGGATTTAATTAAAAATGCATCTCTCTATAGAAGTCTATAGTTATTCTATATTTCATGGAGACTGCCATTTCACAGGGAGATAATAGTGTTATCAAGGTGCAATAATGCACCTTGTGTTGTCCTTGATTGCACTTGAATCACAAAAGAGCCTTAGGACTTATCCTACACTGCATGCTGCACTATCATCAAACAGATCTGGAACTGTTTCTGAAGGGCAGAAGAAGAAATTTCTCTCTACTTATCATCCAATCCTATAAAATGCTACCACAGTATATTTTTCCGTTTCCAAAAATACACTTTTCCCTTTATGCTGTCTCAAGGGTCCTGTTCATTTGGGATACATTTACTTCAGTTTTGCTGCAAGGTAACTATAGCAGTCTGTTGGCTACTGTAGGGCAGGGGTGTCAAATTCAATTTCATTGAGGGCCACATCAGGTTGTGTTTGACCTCCGGGGGGGTTAGGGTGGATGTGGTTAGCTCAACGTCATTCATGTCAGGGGCACTTGTGCTGGCCTGAGCTCTCTACCAGTGAAAACACGTACGCCCTCCTAAGTTCCATTTTCGCTGGCAGAGGGTTGCAGAATGCATCGCAGCCAAAAATGGAGTTTGGAAGGGAAGTGCACAGCCCTCTGAAGGTCCATTTTCACTGGTGGAGGCACCGCGGGCCAGTCCTTCACTGTTTGCAAGATGGCTCTGCAGGTCATCTGGCCTGCTAGCCTTGTGTTTGACACCACTGTTGTAGGGGAAATCCTACCCCTTCAACCAAGCCGTTACCTACAATTAGCTCTGATACCATCCATTTAGACCTCCCTGTTTCCATGAAAACTAAACTAGTATGGTTGCTGTAAGTCCAGTGGAGTTGGGTGGCCAATAAATTTAAATAAATAAACAAACATCATTAGTATTATACTTTTGTCACCGATAAAAATGCTACATCTTTTTTTTCTTCTATTTTGTACTTCCTAAGGAAAAGGAGAAAAACAAAGGCACATTTTTTTTCAGGAATAGAAATAGTATCATGTCTTCATGTGATCGGGCAAAGACTAAATTTATGGGAGTTTTGAATTGAAAGAGATAGCAAATTGGCAAACAAAAAAGAGCTTTAAAAGAAGAAGGTAAATCTCATGTTTGTCCAAAAGACTGTCATTCTCCTTGGAAACTGAGTTTCGGAGTTTGAAATAATTTTATTTTTGTATTAATTATAATCAGTAAGTATAATTTTATATTTATATTGCATAATATAGATTTATATTACAAGTTTATTTTTGTTTGTCAGGAGTGTGTTGTTTGAGTTGGTAAATTAAACATGTTGTCAACCAAAATGCTTAATTTTAGACAAAATCTGCAGAAAACAAACAGATTTTCAAAAGCCTGCAAACAAAACCACCAAAAAGAGCCTGTTACATTTACAATTTAATAGAAAGATTGTAAACAGTTATGTTTACACCTCTGTGACATTTATGTTTAATGTAACTGATTTGTAAAAATAACAACAATGTCCATAAACTTCATATCCTATTTTATTGGGGGAAAAACCTCTTGCTTCCATAAGTAGCCAATCTTCTGGATGCTCAGAAAACTTTATAAAGAAGCAAGACATGGAGGCCATGGTGGTGCAGTAGTTAGAATGCAGTACTGCAGCCTACTGCTGACTGCTGGCTACTGGCTGCCAGCAGTTCAAATCTCATCGGCTCAAGATTGACTAAGCCTTCCATCCTTCTGAGGTCAGTAAAATGAGAAGCCAGATTTTTGAGGGCAATATGCTGACTCTGTAAACCACTTAGAGAGGGCTGTAAAGCACTTTGAAGTGGTATATAGGTCTAAGTGCTATTGTTATTTCTTTTTGACCATCTCTCCCTGCAGATCCAAGGAACTAGTTTTCCCTGACTTCTGTTCTCCAGAACTTCCCTAGAAAAGACACATTAAATTATGTTAAAAACCAATATAGATTTATTCAGTCTTGCTACAGCAGTAGTATTAAAAGATTAATTTCTCAAACTGGTCTAGTTGTTCCTCAGAAGTAGGAAAAAGCACAAATGTAATATTTCCATATATATTTTTCTCCTACATGCACAGACACACACATCATAACAGACAGTTAAATTTAATCTGTATTTGCAAGGTTAAGGCATCAACACTGCAGATACTTGGTACCAGTGGTAAGCTTTGTTGAGACATATTACATGAATGGTAAATCTGATTATGTTTTTCTTCCCTTCCTTCTTATACCCCAGTATGTCAGGGAGTAATCAGCCTGAGCCTATTCTGCCTCCTTTCCCAGGAATGTTTCTGCCATTCTTGTTTTGATTATAACTTAAGTTAAAAATATTTTCTTCAAGATTATCTCCATGACTCTCTACAGGTTCATCTGCAACAAACTGAAGCATTCCAGCCCAGCTGCACAGGACCACTTGAATTCCTAGGGAAGAAAAATAAACTTTTGCACTAAAGCAGAAAAATATGGAAGTCGTTTAAAGATGAGAGAAGGATTGCTAGAAGACAACTTTGTCAGTTTCAGCCCTCCACAAATGGTTGCCATCCAGATCACAGGGCAATAGTAAGGCAGGACATAAAAATATATTAATTTTAAAGAAATAATGATACAAGTTTTATAGATAGTGAAATATGTGGTATCAGCAAGAGAAATGTTCTGTATGGAACTTGGTAGGTTCCAAGTCCCTCATTCTGATTGGCCGAAAAGGCCACTTACGGATTGGTTTGCTAGGAACCAATCTGGGGACACCCACCAAGTGGCGGGAAGAATTAAACAAGTGTCATGGCCACAAGGCGGCAGCAAGCCGCGTATATAAAGGGCTGCCTGCTTGGGCTATGTTCTGTATCTTTTGCTTACAGGTTTGCAATAAAGGACTTGTGTTGAACCCGGTCTACGTGCTTCTTCCAGAAGAACACTGCGATGAGGGTGGGATCGTTTGTAGAAGCAGAGACTGAGCACCGTGGCGATCTGAACGAGGAGAGAGAATGGCCTGGAACAATACGCGCCACGCCTTCAATCCTGATGAGGAGCGATTGGGAATGATATATCAATCCGCTTTCTTATGTTCTTAGAAAGCAACGAGATGAAGAAATCTTCAGACCAAAGGAAGAGGGTTGTCTGTCTTTACACACATGTGGACGCCTTGTATTCAAAATTGGCGAAGGCGCTGGCGAACCCGCAGAGGTCCAAGCAGATGAACCTGGTTCTGACCTGAACCGATTGCTCCGAGCACACGTATGCACCGTTGGTGTCTGAAATTTAATAAAGGCACCGAGTTCTACAAGAGGGACCAGAAGGAAAATTGAAACATAGCAGATTTTTGTGTTGCAGCCTCTGAGACACATCGGAGGAGCCTGCTGAGTTCCAAACAATGGACGAGCATGCAGAGACCGGCGTAGTCCTCGGCCTGAAAGACTCTACCTTTAAGAAGCAAACTACTGAATAGGCCAAACATAACCGTGGCCAAGGCCATTGCTGAGGCACCGCTGCGCGAAGCAGCCAAAGAAAACCAGCCAGCCACCCTGTGCAAAATGACCAGCTTCCGACCTGCCAACCCAAACCAGGGAGAAAAGCAGAGGGAGGAAAGAAACAGCCCACAGTGACAACCACAATGAGGAACATCAAAACACAGACGTGACACCAAAGACAATGACAAATGATGACTCCATAGACTCTATTCAGATTAGAAAATGGCCACGAAAAGAGCGAGGAAATCGCTAGAACTTTAATTGTGCGGGCATGCGGAAGCCATATCACCGCGGTCTGAATGCAGATTCCCTCAAGTCAATATGGCTGGGGCTTGTAATAAAAGGGGGCACATCGAAAGGGGTCTCCCAACAAAAAGAACAATAGTCAAAAAGAATTGTGGCAGCACCACCAACCACCCCAGACACGATGACAGACAAGCCGCCAACAGATGGAACGCAATAAGAGAACCAGTGACAGGGAAAGAAACGCATTCAGGACAGTCACATCAACAATGCAAGGCGCGGAAAGCGAGAAGGTTCAGATAGAGGTGAGCATCGAGAGGAGTACCCTGTGAGATGGAAGTTGACTTAGGGTCGTTCCTATCGATGGTATCCTGGAAAACACAATCCGGCGCCCGCCTAAATTTTTCCAAACAAACTTTAAAGCCCCCAGAAGAGAACCTAAAGGAAAATAAAAAAAACCTAGTTTTGCTCCTTAAAAAGACTATCAGGGAATCGAATCCCAGGTAGTTGGCCTGACATTTTTTAGTTCATTTTAAACACCACGCCGAAGTCTTGCTCTGACTGATCACCAACCACGACCGCCCCTAGCCAGTTAGGGATCGAATGGGTTCGCACCTCTGGGAATCGGGATGACCGATCAACCGCATCACACCAACCAACTGGGAGGAGAGCCTACTCAAGAATTCCAAAGAGTTTTCGACGGTGACTCTAGGCAAGCAAAGGGACCGCCAATTTCATTTAGCCTAGACCCAAAATAGCCCCCATTCGTTTTAAAGGCCAGATGCGTCCCATTCGCACTTAAACCGAAAATTGCAATGAACAGCTGCATAAGTTGACGGGCAAGGGGTTTAGAATCAAGTCGATCACGCCAAATGGAACCCCTATTGTCCACCTGGTGAAGGCCAGATGGTCAGTTGGCGCATCTGTGGGATTATAAGGCAAACCCTGAACCACGCGCTCCAACACAGCCAGTGCCAGTGGTGCAACATTTGACCTGCAACTCTCTAGGAGGAGGGAAAGAATCATTCACAAAACTGCAAACTAGCCACAGGCTTATCAAACAGCTTACCCCGTTGATCCCATAAACAGCAGAGGCACAAATGATGTAACGCCCATAGAGTGGGGCCATTCCAATGTTAACCGCCTCCAATTTGGTGCTTGCCACCAGGCATGTTCCAAGCTAAATTGGAATGCCTACTAAACAGGAATCAAAGGTGTCGTGCCCATACTTCGACGATTACTGGTCTCAGCAAGAAAAAATGCCAACCAGCTAGAGACCAGGTTAAGAAGAAAGTCTTAACATGCTTTAGAAAATCAGGCCTAAAAGTAAAGAAGGAAAAACTGTGAACTGTCCACTAACCGGGTCAAATTTTTGGGACTATTTAATCAGATTGAGCAAGGCATTCACCCCACCGAAAAAAAAGTGAAGGCTATCAAAGATGC
The DNA here is from genome assembly GCA_004320025.1 of Laticauda laticaudata. Lineage (NCBI taxonomy): Eukaryota > Metazoa > Chordata > Lepidosauria > Squamata > Elapidae > Laticauda > Laticauda laticaudata. Next base: position 17,085 of record BHFT01061310.1, read on the forward strand.
TCCCAGACCCAAAAAAAAACTGATCTCAGGCGTCCTAGGCGCGTCATAAAATTTTTTACAATGTTGTTCCTGCCGCCATTAAAGGCAACAATAGCAGAACCCCAACATCAAGCTGCAGGAATAAAAAAAAAAGTTGGCCACCGGGAACAGAAAGCCTTCCAAGGTATTATGGACCTATTCCCAAAGACACTGTTCTTAGCCAGTTTAGCAACACCCTGCCTCTGAACGGTCACTGCAATGCCTCCCTTTTGGGCGTCGGCGTCATCCTGAGTCACCAAACTTCCCAGATGGCAATAGAGGCCACCAGGCACCTTATTACTCAAAGATGCTTCCAAGCGGAACGCAAATTACAGCACACTTGATTGGGAAGCCCTAGCAATCTTCGCCGGAGTCAAAACATTCCGATGAATAACCTAATACCTAACGGTAACCCTTTTCTACATAACCAACCCACAAGCCTCTTCCTTGGAATGCCTAGCGGGAACAAGCCAACCCCAAACATTCTGTCTCCTAGAATGAATGAGGGTAGTCTCTGAATTCCTCACTGCCTATTCCTACATACTACTCCACAGATCTGCAAAGCAATCTTCGCACGCCAAACGCCCCTGAGCCGTTCCCATTGCCTGTCACAGAGAGGACAACCCCTGCCCCAACTACCTCCACATTTCAGCTTGAGACCTGCCTGTGGAGCTGCCGCTGATTGCAGCCAAACATCGCAAGAGCCACAGCCAAAGCACCCTTTGACAGCGCGCATACCTGAACTGGGTAGGTAAAGGCTGGCCGGAGAAAAAAAAAATACAAAAAACTGAGACTTTTACAACCTTTCTTGCCAGACCAGACCGAAACTGTCTATTGAAGGGTTGCAATTTTATGGAGGGTTGCCAGGGTGGTAATCCCAAGCAGCCTCCAAGAAGACGTCCTGGGCATGTGCACGGAGGGTCAACCCAGGCATAGTCAAATGAAAGCCCCCCTGCCAGGAGTTACGTCTGGTGGCTGGACAAAGACATTGAACGCAGGGGGGGTTTTTTTTTTTTTGGCTTTTGGCGGGTTACCACATTCCCGCACTGTCAGAAAGTGAGGCCTACCCCCCCCACAGGCACCATCAGGGACTGGGAAACTCCCCGGGGTTCCATGGTCTGGAGTTGCACATTGACTTCGTTGGGCCAACGAAGGGAAACCTTTTTGATTGTGGTCGATGCATATTCAAACTGGTTGGAAGTCATCGCTCATGGCCCCACAACCACTGAGGCTGTTATGAAACAGCTCAACAAAACTGTTTGCGACACATGCTACCTGATGTACTGGTTTCGACAACGGGCTCAATTTACTGCTTGCAGTTCAAAAAATACCTGGCTGCCCAGGGTATCCTCACGCCTTAACCGCAGCCCACCAGCATGCGAATGCAGGGTTGAATGCACTGGTTCGGTATACTAAAAGGGGCCTAGAGAGAGAATGGACAAGGCGGACTGCAGGACAAACTCAACTGACTTCTAACTTGAACAAAAAAAACATATTACCCCTTAGAGCACCACAAATAAAAAGCCGGCTGAAAACTTAATGGGTAGGAAGCATTGGTCCTACCTGGACAGATTACACCCCACTTTACATCGGGACAAGCCGCCGGGACTCCTTCAGCAAGGCCGTACCTTTGACATTGGCGACCTGTCTATGCCAAGAAACTTTCCAGGACCCTCTATGCTGCCCAGCCACATCAACACAAGTCACAGGCCCCTGGCCCTACTGACTAACGTTAGACGATCGGAGGGAATGAAGCAGCCATAGACAACTTCGTTCCCGCAATCTCGAAAGAAAACCGCCGCAGAAACCAAAAAATAATAAATTCCGAACAATAAAACGAACAAGGAGGGAGGGGAAGTACAAATAAATAAAAAGGGAGAGACAACCTCCCATAAGAAAGACAACAAACTCTGAAACTGATAATGCTAACCAAACAAAAAGAGCACTCACG
>BHFT01061312.1:0-10820 GCA_004320025.1 Laticauda laticaudata
TTCTATTTCCATGCTACTAACGCTGTGTGGACGTTCCGTGTACCTTTCATTTCCTCCCTCTTTCCGTTTTCAGCTGCTGTGGATGTGAGTTGAGGGGATGGCCAGAGGATGCCAAGAGGATACAGCAGACGTTTAACGGATGATAATGGACATAGAACGTTTGTTGCCCGTATATTCCGTGGATGTACATCGTATGCAGCAGAAAGTTCATCCATTCAAAATGTTTTGTGCAGCTCAAAACTTCTTGCGTGGATGAAATCTCAGTGGACAGATGCTCCAGGGCTACAGCGTATGAAACACGTATGCAGTGAGTATACAACGGATGCATCATGTTTTCCAACAGATGGCAAGCTTTTTTTCATGTTTGACATCCTTTTTGCATCTGTTGGTGCAGTGGGACAGGGGCTTTGGAGAATTTTGAATCATTTGAACCTCTTGTTGCTATGGCTGCTTCATTAGCCAAATCCAATGTCAAAGTCTATGTTGTAAATGCAGATTCTTAAATGTGGCATGCTTGAAATGGCTGCTATATCTTTATGGAAGCTTAGAAAGTCCAACACAACTTATCATAGGCAAAGTTTGGCTTATGACAGCCCAGTGGGATTTCCCATCAGAGACATTTCATCGATATTTTGATATACATGTTTTCCATGGTTTCTTGTCTTTGGCAAGTTGTTCAAAAGAAGTGTTGGGGTTTACAGAATGTTTGCATTCTCTTCACCCTATCTGATCAAAAGAAGATGCCTTTATCAAGATCTTCTGGGAACAAGCATTCAACTGTCTATTTTCTAATTCTCATGAGGGCAAAGAGAGCATTAATTCTTGCACTGGAGAAGAGGACTTGGAAACTCTTCCTGGAACACTCTTTGAAATGACTATGACTAGTCAAAGCTACAGCATCTACAATGCAATCCATGCCATAGTACATGCTTTGCATAAAATGTTTTTATCTTCCACCTATATTAAATCTTATCTCCCATCTCGATTAGGTCTCCATAAACTGCTACATTGGCAGGTAATGCTTTCCAGGTAAATAATTTTATTTACTATGGTAATTACAATGTGTGACAGATGTTATTTCTGACAGGTTATTATGGAGTCTATACTATTTTACTACATTCAAATTTTTCATCTTGTCTGTGATAAAATAGTTTTCTTCCATTTAACTATGCTTTGGTTCTTGGGACTAATTCAATATTCCTTTCTCTTTTCCTCTATTTCTCCATCTCTATATCCCTATCTGCCTATTCTCTCTTTCTCTCTCCTTCTCTTTGTTTGTCTCCCACCTTTCCTCTCTCTCTCATTTTTTTGGTTGCACTATCCATTGTTGGCTTGTTTGGCACTTGTTTTATACCATCCAGCATAGCCAACAGCAAAGGTCAGAAAGTAACAAGGATTTCTCTTTCTCTTTCTTTCTTTCTTTCTTTCTTTCTTTCTTTCTTTCTTTCTTTCTTTCTTTCTTTCTTTCTTTCTTTCTTTCTTTCTCTCTCTCTCTCTCTCNTCTCTCTCTCTCTCTCTCTCTCTCTCTCTCTCTCTCTCTCTCTCTCTCTCTCTCTCTCTCTCTCTCTCTCTCTCTCTCTCTCTGTCTGTCTCTCCCTCCTTCTCTCCTCTTCCCACCAATTTCATAATGATTAGATTACTTTAACTAAGTACATAGCATATTTGCAAAAACAGGCCTCTTAGTTAGCTGCTGCAAGAAGTTAGCACAGATTGACTATAAGTATGGCATGACAAAGTAGGCCCAATCTTGCATTGAGGCATCTGGAAGAAATACCATTTGCCTGCAAACGAGAACTGGTGGGATCACAAAACAGAGAAACTGGAAGAAAATGAAAAAGGTAGAGGGATTATACTTTGAGCAGAGAAATACCTGCCACACAATGCCCCTGGCTATAACTATTGATAAGAAAGACATAAAAGTGTGGATAGTGGGCATGGGAGTATCTAGAAATAGCAGAATAGAAGAGGAAAAATTGAGGAAATAACAAAATACAAAAGTCTGCAAATGAAAACAGAAAGGCTATGGTAAAAATAAGCAGAAATAGTATCAATAGTAATAGCCACCTTGGGTGCCATCCTAAACACCTGTTCCCTTTTGAACACCATTGGCTTTGAAAATGTCAGATTAATCAATTGCAAAAGGCAGCTTTACTTGGAATAACATACATTCTGGAGTATCATATACCTACATCTTAAGTATCATCAAGCAACATCTCCCTATCCCAGGCCTTTGAAAGGGACTCCATTGGAGAATAAAAATGTCAAACCCAGTTTAAATATCTTGCTGTATGACAAATCATAGTATCTTGTATGCCATGCAGCTTTTAATGACTTTGGGCAGCATACTAGCCATCACAGTTCCAGATTTTTGAGCAAAGGACATTAGATATTTGCTTCTTTATGAAAACTGAAATATGTTTATCTTGTTTTCTATTTTTACAAATTAATATGAAAGGTCTACAAAAAAGAGATGTCTGTCTGTTTGTTGAGCCTCCATAGGAATGGTGGACAAAAACATGTTTAAACTCTTTTATCACTAATGTCATTGGACAGTTTTGTCATAAGCACCTTCTGAAGCCTGAAGCCCAGACACTGTCCACCCTTGAATTATATTAATGTAAATATACACACGTACTTCTGTATAATGGAGATGTGCAGCAACAGTATGTGACCCACATTTGGTTCTCCAAAACTCTTTAATGCAGCCTCCCGCCAAAATTTTCAAATAATAATGCATACACATGACAGAGCTATATTAACAGTAAATGGAAAAACTGAATTATTGGAACCATTGAATTATTTAACCATAGTTGTATGATTAGTTCAATATCACACGGAAACCCAGATAAATGGTCCTAGAATGTTCTCATTGTCAACTTTTCTATAGTTCTGTACAAAGCATTTTTTAAATAATGGGAAAAATAAGAATTAAAGGTGCCCAATAGATTTCATATCATAAACATAAACAGACTTCATTTGGCAGAGGAAACACAATATCTTCCGGGTTTATTTGGAAGGTTGATAAATATCATGTGAACTATTTCAAAATGATAAACTTGAGTTTTAATTTAAGATTTGAGCTTGTCTTAAATCTATTTAAAAATGTTCTGCTTGTAATATTGTCAGATTGGGTGGTATTGCATTTTATTGCATTCTCCACTCAAAAAAACAATTGTTCAAAACAATTGAAAACTAATTTAACAATACTAATATATTAAATATTATGCATAATAATTGCATTTTAATATAAAAACAAATTTCACATATGGCTCTTGATCATAACAATAGGATAGATTGTTGGATTTCTGTTGTAGTAAACAGAAAGACATCTGTAGTAAGCCAAAATGATTAATCTTTTTAAATTCCTACCCTTGTTATTTTTATAAATAACTCAAGGTGATAGATACATAACACTTCTTCCTCTTATTTTCTTCAGAAAAGCATCCCTCTTAGCAGAAAGAGAGTGAGCTCACTCAAAGTCACCCAGCTGGCTTTCATGCCTAATGTGGGATGAGAAGTCACAGTTTCTAAAACCCCTGTCACACAGAACCAACGGATGGAAAGAGGATGTAAAATGGAGAGAAACACTTGCAATCTGTTGGTTAACGTGATGGTTCCATTCTGCACTCACTGCATCTGTTTTTCATCCTCTCTATCCGTCCAGCATCCGTCTACTGACATTTCATCTGCTCAAAACGTTCTGAGCTGCACAAAACTTTTTGAGCGGAAAATGTATCCAACGCGTTTGTTCTACATCCGCTACGCATACGGGGAATATTTGTTAGATGTCCATCGTCATCCGTTACGCGTCTGCTATATCCGCTAGGCATCTGCTGCACATCCGCGCAACTCGCATCTGCTCCAGCGGAAAACGGACACAGGGAGGAAGCGAAACGGACGTGGAACCAGACACGCAGCATTAGTATGCACATGAGTAGAAAGGATGAAAGTAGATGCACCTCGCAATACAAAAGCATTAAAATGGAAAAAACGTTCGCATAGGGGCGTATCTTCGGATATTTAGGAATGTGCTGCAGGATGTCTAGAGGGTGCAAAAGTGACACCAAGCATAAAACCTATATTTTCCTTATAAAAAGGGGGAGGAACCTCAGCCTGGATCTCACTTTCAGTCCAGGGCAGCCATGCTGTGCAGACCTCTTGCAGCCTTCTACTGGCTCTTGATCTTCCACAGCATCCAGTCATCTCCACCATGTGGATCATGCACACCACTCCTTTTGGTCACCACCATCATTCTACAACAGTTGCGAAGCCATGCTACAGGCTCTTTCACCTGTTCTACAATGAAGAAAAGGAGGCGTCCAAGAGGTGTCTGGGTCCGAAGATGGATCCACAAGAAAGACAGAGTACGGACTGTATAACAAAGCTTGATGGTGGGCTGAGGAATGAAGATCTCTCATGGCATTCCAGAAACTTCTGAGGAATGCCGCCAGCTCATGTTTGATGAAATTGTGGAGCGGCTGACGAACCCCAGGTTGAAGCCAGCAGAAGGCAACCAACGTTCTCGGCCCAGCGTGCCCCTGGCACTCTTAAGGTGGCACTGACTCTGTGCCACCTGGCCTCAGGGACGCACCTACAGGAGCACTGCGAGTACGGCTGGAGGGTGCCTACACAACACCATCAGATTGTGGTTCAGGAAGAAGTGGTGGCAGGCCATCATCGAAGAATCAGTGAAGGAGCTCCTCCAAGTAGGCCCCTCCATCTGAACGAAGGCTGGAAGAAGTTGCAGAACGCATTGGTATCAGAAGTGAAACTTCCATCCCACACACCATTGTTAAGCATAGATGGCAAGCACGTGGCCTGCAAAGATTCAGCCAGTGAGGGTACCACTTATGCACAACCACAAGGGCTTTTTCCAGCATATCCTCTTCACCATGGTCGATGCCTGACTACAGGTGCCATGTACATCGAGTGCTGTCAGGCATACGGGTCAGCTTCAGATTGCCCACGGTGTACAATGCCAGTCACCATAAAGAGGGGCTGGAATGCACCTCATCATGGGCTTCCAGATTTCCCAGACCTGCCCACGACAAACAAAGATTGTGCCGTTACTTCATGTGGGGATGACGCCTTCTCCATCAGAACCTACCTCATGAAAGCCCTAACACTTCTAGAAATGCCATCACTCCCGTGAAGAGAAGGATCTTCACTACAGGCTGGTCGCCAGGGCAAGGCGGGTGGTGGAGAACGCCTTTGGCATCTGGCCAACCCAAGGTTCCAGTACTTCTCACCACCATGAGCATTCCGCCTCACAGACCGTGAGGAAACAATAGTGAAATCTTGCTAAGCATCCGCACAATCTCATGGCACCTACTACCCAGTGTTGCAGAACAGGCCTGGTGGACCTTCCAACAAGGCAATGGGGACATGGAGCCTGGAGAATGGAGGCTAAGGATGAATCCTGATAGAACTGTGTGATGTTTCAAGTGCCCCAACAGAGCTTCACCGTGAATGGAAGAAGCAGCGCAACCTACTTAAAACAGTGGTGCAACTACCAGCTGGAGCAGATGGAGTGGCAAGAGGGATTGAGAGATGCTTATGGATGCTTCCTTGCAGCCTGTTTGATCACACTGATTAGAGATTATGCCCATGTATGTTGAGTGGCCCTACAATGAACCGGCGCATTTAATAAAGAGTTGTGTTATGTTTGAAATGTGTGGATGAATGATTACATTGTTAATTGATAATAATAGGCCATAGGTATGGCACCTGGGAGGGTGGACCATACTCCCACTATGCTTGCAGTGGAGGTTTATAATAGTCCCACAGCTATTACCCATGCCCAAAGGTATCCCTGCCGCATCCCACTGTATCCATTAAATCCATCCCACAAGCATTGCAAATGGCTTAAACCATTTTTAAAAGTTTCCCACGCAGATTTAATTGACTAAAGAACAGAACCAAAGTGTGTGAAGCAAGATATATCTTTATTAATAACAAATTGTTAAAGCAAAAATGACGCAAGTAAAAGTGTCCAAGCAAAAGATAAAGTCAACAGGTTGGCAACCCAGTCTTGGCACCTCTTCTCAGACACTCTGAGGTATGCCATAGTCTGCAGGGTGAAGGGTCCAGGTGCTGTGGATTTTTGACTGCTGCTTGGAGTGCTGGTCTGAGGTGCCATTGGGGTGCCTGGCCCTGAGAGGACAAGCAGGACGTAATGGTGTGTGGAGGAAGCTCTCAGAGAGCTGGCTCAGTCCTGTGATGTTGAGAGCCCTTCCTCCAGGACATGGGGGTGTCAGCCGCCAATACCGATGACCTAGATGTTCTGAGGCACCGGGCTTGGCTGTAGGGTGGAGGAAGAGTAGTGTAGTGGGTCTGTCCTGGTCTGCAGTGAGTGAGGTGAGACGTCGTGGCCTCTGTGGCAATGGGGTGGCATCTGTGGCTTGGGTGGCAATGCAAGTGGCATTGGTGGCGTCCAAGTGGCAACCGCTGGCATCAAAAGTGGCATCGGTGGCAACGGTGGCATCCGATGTACTGTGTCTGGACTGGGAAGGGCTGCCTGTGCTGCTGGAGCTTGCCTGGTATGCCGTAACCCTTGTAGGTGATGGCCTGTGGAAAGCCTTGGAAGGGCAGTGAACATCACCTGGGGTGGAGGAGCAGAGCCTGGACTGGGTCAGAGCACGTTCAGCTGGGTCTGGAGGGTTGTTATGAAGAACCAGTGATTTTGTCTTGATACCCCTGGTACTGTGATTCGAACATGTCTACGAGGGTCTGGTTGGACATAGGTGAGGAAGGGTTTGCGGTTTGAAGGAATGGTATTCGTCGGTGTGTACTCCAGCTGAGAGAGGAGTTACACTGCTTTTGATGGTTCCGCTGATGCTCCAGCAGGACATGGTGGCTTGTGCGCCTCTCCGGTCTGGCTCTCTGCCTGCTTTTTCTGTGGAGGTGAGCTGCGGGTGGATGTGGTTGGCAGTGGCCGCCTCTCCTTGCTCCCCACTTCATCAGGGGGTCGCTCGCACGCACTCCAGCATGGGGAGTGCAGCTGTTGGGGGGGTCTCCATCGTGGGACGCTCCACAGATCATGCCTGGACACAGGAGCTGACTCTTGGCCAGAAGAGGACTGCTGCTTGCGGGCTGCCTGAGAGAGAGGTTGTGAGAAAGGGGCTGCTCCATCAGTGGCGGATCTCACCCTCCCAGAAGCAACACTTGGGCCAACACGGTAGGTCCTCTCGGTCCGTCAGCTTGACCGTTGTCTGGCTAGCTTTTTTGAGTGCGCAGCTTCTTGTACCAGGTGTGCATGTGCTTCGCACCAGCCTAGGAGGAACCTCCGAAAATGAAAAAGCCCCATGCGCTCCTCTCTTCTCTCTCCAAGCAGCCTGCCTCCTTTTGGTGTCTCGATAGAGCCTGTGTGCCCTTCGCCATAGGTACTCGTTCTCGCTACAAGGCCATTCCAGCACCTCATAACTCATGTTCGCTCTTCGGATGGAGTATTGCCTCCTCTCCGCGTTCACCTGCGTATGCCCTCTTTTCCTCCATCTGGCAGGCATCTGGGCCCTCATCACAGGGGCTTCGAGGTTCTAGGTCTGCTCCACCACACCAGCAGCAGCAGCAACTAACAACAGTGCAGCAAAAGCAGGACCAGCAGGACCCGCATCCGCACCAGCAGGCACCAGGAGCACCAGCAGGAACCAGGATCAGCACCAGCAGAGTAAAGCACCAGCAGGACCAGCCAGGATCCAGCATGCACCAGTAGCCACCAGCAGCACGCAGCAAGCACGCAGGAGCAGCAAACCAGCAGAGTAATGCACATCAGCAAGAAATCACCAGCACCAGGAGCAGCACCAGCAGAGAAAGCACCAGTAGAAGCAGAGTCAGCGCCAAGGGGGTGGGGGATGGTGGCCCTGTGCCCTCTTGCCAGGGCTGGCAGAGTAGGCACAGGCCTTTCCTCTTCTTCCCCATGTTTGTTGGCTGGAGATGTGTCTGGCAGCAGGTCTTTCCTCTGAATGGTGAGCCTGCTTGCGAGCTGCAATCCTTTTATATTCCACGGGGCTGATGCAATGCATCCTCCCCGCATTGCGCGAGTGGAATGCTTTGCATCCGCTAGGCATCCGCTAGGCATCCGCTAAGGCTTCCGTGAATGCATCCGCTGATCTGCTCGGCATCCGCTCTGCATCCGTTCCTTTCGGTGCGCGTCTGCTTTGCTGTGGCTGCCCACCGGAAAGCCCACTCCCCCGGAAGCCCTGCAGATGTGCCATCCGCTTCCATCCACTTCCATCCGCTAGGCTTCCATGGAGCATCCACTTAACATCCTTGCTACATCCTCCCCACGTCTGTTCCTTTCCATTGTTGTCCGCTCTACTTATGCAAATTCTGGTCCCTTTTGAGAGCGGATAACAACGAATGGAACATTTTCTCGTCTGCTGTGTCCTTTTTACATATGTTTTGCATCCATCGGCCTATGTGACAGGCCCTTAATATGTGCCTAAACTACTAGATCAGACTGGTGCCCAAATGTTGAAACAGCTGTTGTGGTATGACAAATTTGCCACATTTGCTTTCATATTTGCATCATGATGTTCCATACAAATATATAAGAAAAAAAGTTTGCATTAAGGCATTATGAACATTTTTGTCATTTGTATCCATGGTTCTTTTTCTATAGACACCCATGATTAAGTGAAATAATTAAAAACATAGGGTGAAATAATTGAAAATTATTGAAATGTATGAAAATGAAGGGTGTTATTACATCCATGTTTTTCTTGTGAGTTTCTCAAACCCTTTTAGTGGGTAGACACATAAACTCAAACAGTTTAGAAAAAAAACAATTTATATTTGAATAGGTAACTTTTATATTCTTAATTAATATTTAATATATATTTAATAATATCATATTAAGAGAAAGTACTTATTACAATGAAGTGTTGAGCATACACCCTACTTCTCCATTTTATAAATTATATAAATGACCAAGAAACATTTTTTTCTAGTTACAATGTTTTAAAATTGTTTGTTCTTTCACTTTAGCTTCACCAATTTCTAAGAACCATTTCATTTAACAATAGAGCTGGAGACACCATATCTTTTGATGAGAATGGGGAATTAATAGCTGGATTTGATGTTATCAACTGGATCACTTTCTCAAACAAATCCTTCCTTCACGTGAAAGTTGATATCTGGATACACAAGCTTTAAGAGGTCATCAATTAACTATTTATGAAGAGGCCTTTACATGGCATAGTTCATTTAATCAGGTTATTTAATCAGACAAATAGAAATTCATATAGGAAAGCTAAATGGGAAAGTGCTCAGCCTTTGTAATTCATAAATGATTTCTACTCAGTAGAGTTTAGCGGTAAATTAGTGAATATATTCTTATTTGGACAAGCTATCATTTAGAACAAATAATTTTAAAACCTAAATTAGACTGTCAAGGAAGAGGAAATATATTCATCATATATAGGATTTGTTTAAAAATAACTCCTTTCCAAAAATATGAAATTGTTTTAGAAGGTATTCTTTTCTAACTTTTTTTACATACAAAATCAGATTCATTTGAATAAGGATGTTTAATCTTTTGATAGCCAAATATGACTTGTTATATTTAGGTGTGGGCTAAGGGTTACATCATTTATATAGAGTAGTCAGAATGCAGTTAAAGAAGAAATTTAAAAACTTTCTTTGTTATTTTAATAATTATATCTCTAGTTTAAGATTCAATATTTTAGGAATTTGAAGACTGGAGAAATCCTGGAACCATTACTTGTTATTACTTATCTGGTTAGGGAGCTGTAGTTAGTGATCAAACTTACCTAGATGCTCATCTTTTCCACTCAGTTATAGAATGCTCCCCAAATTAAAAAAAAAATCTGTAGCATGTAAACTACTATGTTTTATAAGGACATATTTGTTTATTTATTTCCCCTATGGATAGATCCTTCCTGTTGCTCTGTGTAATGAGAAATGCCATCCAGCTTACAGATGAAAAAAGAAAGAAGGAGAACCATTCTGCTGCTACAATTGTGTTCCCTGTCTGGATGGGAAGATTTCGGACCAGAAGGGTAGGAGACATAATAATTATAAATTACAAATTCAATGGACACTGGTATTAAAAAAAATGCTGGTACGAAAGTCAACACAATAACCTTACATATTAAACAATTTATATCAACCTTTAAAGCATGCATTCAATCACAAGAATTTACAAAAAATAAAATGTTTAGCAGAGTATGTAGATACATTTTCAAAAAAAGGCATCATTATGAATCAGAGGTTAGGTTAGTAGATTGGCATAGATATAGATAGAAGATAAATAAATGATAGATAGATAGACAATAGATATCTAGATTGGACAGATAAATAGAGATAGATAGATAGAAGAGAGGGAGGGAGAGGGAGAGGGAGAAAAAGAGAAATAACTGACCAGATAATTTCAGTTGTGGCAGAAATTAAGCTTTTCTTCTTCCAATAGAAACCTACAGTGCCAATGTCACACTTTGCTGACTTTATGCATCAGGCATTTACAAATATTTACATAGGATGGCTATCTTCCTTTCTCTAATATAGAGAGAGAACTATTTGACAGTCAAAAGTTTCAATATACAGAATGGTGTCTTGGTTACTTCTTTCTTGGTAGAACATCTGCCGCATTTTGCAAAGATAACATTTGCCAAAGTACTTTATCAAAGTACATAGAGTGCATCATTCCTTTGACAATATTATATAGAGGCTGCATTATGTGAAAAGAAATGCTATCTTTTATGCATGAATCTTTTTCTTTGATTTAGAGTTTTGGTCAATGCTGTTAGGGATAACATTGTTTTTACCCTAACTGGTTTAGGTAAAATAATAAATAAGTAATC
>BHFT01061317.1:0-15848 GCA_004320025.1 Laticauda laticaudata
GGATAACAACGGATGGAACATTTTGCTCGTCCGTTGTGTCCTTCTTGCATCCGTTGTGCAGTGTGACAGGGCCTTTATATAGCAGCATGACATTCATTTCACTCAATATTGTCCTATCTATTCCAGGTATCATTGTCCATAAGGAACAGGCACCAGCAGCTTCTCATGCCATATAATATGCAACATGGTGCAGGTAGTTTTTGACATACAGCCATTGATTTACTGACTGTTCAAAATTACAATGGCACTGAAAAAAGTGGCTTGAGACCCATTTTTCACATTTACAACTCTTGAAGCCTCCCCATGGTCATGTGATCAAAAGTCACCCCGCTTGGCAATTGGCATTCATTTATAATTGTTGCAATATCCTGGGGTCATGTGCTCAAATTGTGTCTGCATTTCCTGCATCAGATGAGGAGAGCACATCTTTCTCCTTCTGTCCTAGTCACTTTTTACAGAGGCACAACTGAGAAACATTTTAAGAAATTGTATCATGGTTTGGTTTGAAGACAGCAGTGCCTCTGATAGAAAGTTCATACAGAGAGTGGTAAGGACAGCTGAGAGGAAGATAGGAAGCTTACTTCCTGTTATTCAGTATATTGCTTAGATGTACTATGTGATCCCAAATCCACTTTATGGTCTGTTTCTGTTGCTCTTCTCTGGGAGGAGGTTTTGAAGTATTTCTAGCAGTACTACCAGATTCTGTAACAGTTTTGTTCCCTATGTCATCCATCTGATAAACTCACTAGATTTATTTTCTTACCATGTACACATATACATCCAAAGTAGACTGTGTTGTTTCTTTGTGTTTTATAATATATGTAGGTATGTGCACAATTTTGTATGTATGTATGTATGTATGTATGTATGTATTTAGTCATGTTTATGTTGTGTATATTGGAGGTGGCGACCCTTTGAGAGCTGTATGCAATGAAATTTCATTTTAATGTGTGCTGATTAGTATACATTCAAAGTGACAAAAAAAAATCTACCTTTTGAACCTTCTGGCAAACAAAGTCAAGGGGGAAGCCAGATTCATTTAACAATTGTGTTAAATGAATCTGGTTGTAAAATAGGGCAAAACTCACTTAGCAACTGAAATGTTGGACTCAGTTATGATCATATGTGGGGGATTACCTGTATTCAAATTCAATGTATTTCTTCATCTTTATGCAACAACAATTATGAACTACAATTTCTGAAGCATAACATTGGATATTAGAAGGCAGGATTGCACTAAAATTATTGTATAAGAGACAGAAACAGAGGCACAAATTCTGTATTCACACTATGGACGCACTTCAGAAGAAAACTAGGGAGAAGATTTCTAAGAACAAGGGAGAAGATAATCTGGGTTAACCAGTTCACCCCAAAAAGTAAAAATAGTAAATATGTATTTTTTCTTTACCAAATCTGTTTTAAAAATAAACCTATTTTACATAAACTACTAATTAATATAAAAGAGAAGGATAATGTTACCAACATTCTTAAAAATAAAAACAAAACAAATAAAACCCCTCTTGAGCCTAATCCCATTTATAGTAGTAAGGTAAACCTCCTACAAGAAGGGTACTACTGACTAAGTGATTGACTTTATTTAATTTATTAATTATACCCACCCACATACCTGGCACCATGCTTCTATTTCAGGCTATGTTCTTCTTTCAAACTTACCATTGACACTATAATTTCTTAGAAGTAGTGAAAACTATATTCTTTGTGTCAGTATTATAGTTATAGTAAAGGGGACATTAAGCTTGATTCTTTACTCTTTAAACTTGCCTAATAGTGGAAAAGCTAGAATGCATAGATTCAAAGGGTTGAACAAAGCCATTGAGAATTGCAAATCCATGTTAAGATTAAATGAAGTCAGTTTCAATGAACTCACCAACTCCCTGATAACTGCTTTTGTAGAGTATTGTTCATAAGATACATTTTTCTATGTGCTATATATTCATAAATTAAAAAGGCAGATGGAGATCTTCATGTTATAATTAAGGAACTTCCAGAAAATAAATCAGTGCCTATTGCCACTCTTCTAACAGTCTTAGATCTAAATCTTATAATTTCCCTCAAGTCTTCAGCAAAAGAATAAAACAATATATTTACAAGTCGTATCTCACATACAAAATATCCTAAATTCTCTGAACAGGCAAGTCATCAAGCATTGGTTTTGGCGTCTTATCGGTTTAAAGATTTTCCCAAGATGCCTAACATTCTCATAATAGCTGTTCAATTTTATTTTATTTTTCTTTTTATGGCTTGGCTGGCTTTTATTGATTGGCATAATTCATTCCCTGCACTGTTTCTGGGTACATTAATTGTATTGCCTTATTCTTTTAATTGGATATTGCTCAGGGAATTTCAACCAAAGGGCAGACAAGAAATATAATAAGCAATGAAATAATGTTTAAGTAAACAAATAAATAAAACAAACACTTTTCCCCAGTTGATCTAGTTGTGTTCTAGACTATTCATTTTTTGCCTTGCTATAGATATTTAGTATTGATGGAGTGATAAATATTCATACCAGGATATAAAGAACAGCAGAAAAACTTTAATTTTGAGGTTTAGCTTTATTGCTATTGATGAATTTTCTAGGTTGCCTAGAAATAGTTGACAAATGAACAGGTTAGAAATTAATTAGAAATAAACGATGATGCAATCATTCTCTAAGTACTAAAGTCAAAAGAGTCTTAATATATAACTCTTAATTTTTTGAGCAAGTATCTCAATAGCTGTGTCTCATAAGAACTGAAAAAACATTTATGATAACCTCATTAAATGTGTTACTCTGGAAGCTAACAGTGCTTGGATTTGAAAAGCAGATATTTTATCAGACTTACAAAAACCAAAACAAGCAGATGTCTATGGAAATTTTCAGTCATCTAGGTTATGGTTGTCCCTGAGATGCTTTTTCAAAAGGCAACTACACTTTCATTGTTTTTTCTTGAATATATTTTGTGTCTCATCCAAGAAGCTTCTTCAGTTCTGGAGTTCTTGGATGAGAAGCAAAACATCTTCAAGGAAAATCAAAGAAAGTCCAGTTCCCTTTTGAAAAAGCACCTTTGGGAAAATAAAGAAATCTTGAATGAGTATATTACTGAAATTTTACTAAGCAGATACTTACCTGATAAAAGCTAATGATATTACGTAGTCATTATTAACAGTAATAGTCCAGTCACAGTCTCTGCTATGGGGATAAGGATGTGGGAAATTTGGTGAAAGAATAAAACCTGATGATCCCGTCAAATTGCCTCCACAAGGTGCTGTGAATGAATTAAACAAAGAATGTAAAAAAGGCAATTGCATCCCACAGTATAAAGAATGAACAATAAACAAAGTAAAAACAAAACAAAACATCTTTGGGTTGTACAAAACAAACAAGCTAATTTATTCTATTCTTTAGTATCTCTAAATTAAAAGGCATTCTGGTCAAAGAAACAAAAAGAGAGTCACCTCCTAAGGATACATTCAAGTTTTTAAGCTGCACTTCTATTGCCTTAACTTTTATTTGGAAAGTATTACTATGAATAAACCATGGGAATATCGAATCGTATAAAGAGAACCAACATTTAATAATGGATATAAATAAAGACAGGAACAAGATGGGAAAAAAGTACATTTTATAGATAAGAATGACATTGCATATTAAGGCTGAGTTTACCACTCCCATAATTTTCTTAGATAGCTAAAACTCCTAGAAGCTGCAGTTGCAACAAATTTTGAAAGCATGTATATTTTTGTTGTTATACAACATTGGATTTGTATGTTTCTCTTGTTTTTTTATGTCTTTCCCCATATGTTTTATGCTCCACATTTTTCTTACTAGTTGTATGATCTATGAATGATTCTCATTTGAAATTATTTTGATTTGCTTAGTTTGGCAGTGGATTTGCCAGAGGGGAGCCCGTTTATGATAACATGATTTATGCAAATATTTGTTTACTTTCATAATTACAAAAGGAAGACACATTTTATAATCCAATGCTGATAGAGTAGAAGAGGTTAGTATCCAGAGAGAAATCTTTAAGATTCATCATCATCACAATTGTTTGTTGTTGCCCTGATTCCTTGGTCAACAATACTGAACAAGTTAAATTATTAAATATGAAAAAAACATCTGCCAGGCTATCTCCCTTCCTTTACATGCATAACCTGAAGCTGAATGTAAAAATACCACCTGAAATAGAATCGCTATTAAACACTCTATGTATATAGAGCCAAGATATTACAATGAAATTTTGACTGGACAATGTGTCACACCACCCACATCATCAATAAGGGAAAAATAGTTAAAACTGAATGAATCAAGATGCCTATGGAAAGAGAGTCTGAATGAAAATCATCACTACAAATAGCTGGGTTATCCCTCAAGCTGACAAAATCAAGGGCACTGAAGTCAAGAAAAAGGTTAGAAATAAATACATCATGAGAATGAAGAAAAGTTTAAAATCCAAAGTCAGTGGAAGAAATATCTGAAGAATATTGAAGAAGAAAATGTATAGAAACTACTGCAATGTGAAAAATTACTGAATATGGGAAAGACCAAAGTGGTCTACAATAAAGTTAATTAAGATTAGAAGAGGGCTCTGGCAAGGCAGAGTAGACAACTAGTATACTAAAAAACCTCTAGCAAGCCAAGAAGATAACAATAAGACCTGGCAATGGCTAAAAGCAGTAAAATTGAAGAAAGAGACACACAGAGAGGCTAACTTTGGCTGCATATGGCCAAGCCTTATGAACAAATGGATACAAAATCAGAACTGAGACAAGAACAACTGACAGAAAATTCTTCCTTTGCAAAGAAGCTAAAGAAACTATAACTATCCAGCCAGTTACTGCAAGAATATCACACAGACAAGCAATGGAATGGAACAATAATGGTTCATAAGGATATCTGTAGAAAATACTGCTTACCTGCAAACAAGAACTTGTGGGATCACAAAATAAAGTAATAAAAAATGAAGAAACTTTCAATAAGAAAGACAAAAAAAGCAGACATAGCAATACCTGGAAACTACTGAATAGAAGATAAAAAAGCTGGAAAAGATAACATATACAAAACACTGCAAATAGAAGTGGAACATATTTGACAAAAGTAGGCAAAAATAGTACCTATAGTAATAGGCTCCTTGTATGCAAACACAAAACATTGACATTGACAAGATCACCATCACTCAAGAGCAAAATTTCCATTGGTCAATTACAAAAAGCAACATTGCTTAGGTCTACTCAGATACTACACTGACACATTATGATGTCCTAAATTGTTGGGAAGAACACGATGCATTTGAAAGCCAACACTAGCTCATGATCTGTATAAAAACTGTGATTTTATATGTTATATATATAACAATAATAATCATGGATTATAGCATAAACACAGTTGGACATCACAAAGGTTACAAATGGAGGTTATGATGCCACAATCCAAGCTCAGATTTTATATACTTATATACAATATTGTGATCAATGTATGTTAAATGATGTTTGCATTGTGATGTCAATACACATGTAATATTATGGCAGTGTCATTGTGTTTAAACAGATTTCCATACATTCCAGCCTTTGGCAATTACAGTCATTCACACTTATTGAGAAATCTGATTTAAACAAGGTTTAATTCTGAATAGATATGCAAAAGATTACACTCCTAAGTCTAGGTTTCTTTTCCCAGAATAAAATATTTCTGTTTTGGTGTTCAAAGACCTTAAAGACTGCTATTAAAAACATACTATAACTCTAATGTGATAGAATCACTCTAACACAAAGTCCATGCAGGAAACTTAACCTTAAAAAGCCAACCATGTTTAAAAAGATTCTATAATATTAGGTTGTTGGGTCACGAGGTTAATTAGAAACAAGTCATAATAAAAATCAGTTAAAGCACTGGGTAATTAACTATTTTACTACCACAAGTTAAATGTAACACAATGTAGTTATGATATATTGGGTTACAGATTTTAGTGGTGATTTTTCCCCAAGACACTTCTGGTAAGATGTAGAGGAACGTTCCATGGGTTTAGAACAATTTACATTGAGGGTTTCACCAGCAAAAGGCAGGAAAATGCTTGACTATTTCCTTCCTTATTTGGACAATTCCTAATCATTCAAGAAATTTATATAAAAAGAAGATTAATCATATTGTGACCATCATATTGTAAATCATTTGAATTTTAACAAAAAAATAATATTATGGGGGCATAATCATATAGAAAAGCATAAACTAGTGATTTGTGATCAAAAGAAATAACTCATATAATATATATAATTAACATGACAAGTCAACTGCAATTAAATCATCATAATTATAACTCCAATCAAGTCATTTTAAGATTGATGTAAACTCATCAGGCATTTTGTATGAGAAATAGCACAAAATATTGCTTTTATGGATACTTTGAGCAAAATATGAGTTTAGGAAAAGCTAAAAAATGCTACGCTGTCACAAACCCTATCTGAGCCAAAAGATTCATGATGCAGTAGCATCCACAGGAGCTTTTTGTTTTTATCAGGAAGAGGAAAACAACATTCCACACCAAGAGTGCAACATTACAATGCTCATACAGAAAGGTTTAGTCATGAACCCACAATGTTGCTATCATAATTTTTGCCTCCAGTTAAATCCTTTTGTAAGTGCCACTATTTTTTTGACTCTTTTTGTTTTCTTTAACATAAATTGCCTTCCACAGGATTCAGAGGCTTAGAGTGATACATGTTGATTGATTAGAAAAGTTTAGCTTTCTAGCAATAGGGTTTAGATTGCATATTGCTTCACTGTCCTTCACAACCCACTCTAAGTGGTTTACAGAGTCAGCATATTGACCCCAACAATCTGGTTCCTCATTTTAGTGATCTTGGAAGAATGGAAGGCTGAGTCAATCTTGAGCTGGTAAGAATCAAACAGCTGAACTGCTGGCAGCTGGGAGTCAACAGAAGTAGCCTGCAGTACTGCATTCTAACCACTGTGCCACTATGGCTCAATATTTGCATGCAGAGATCTATCAAAGTGTACCTCCAAATTCTGGCTATTGTGAGTGATTACTGAACTATATTTTTCTATTGCTCAGCAATGATACTTAGCAGATTAATTGGCTTATTCTATAGTTAACAAGAATAAAAAAGTCCTTTAGCATTCATTTTAAGTAGGACTCACGAGGCAGGAAATGGATCATATCCATACTTTTTCAGGTTAATTATTAATTCAAATCTGTCCATTAACCTTCTACATCTTTCTTACTAACTTTTGGTACCCTTTTAAGTGTGTGAATGGCAACCACTCTGTTGCTGAAGTCGTATTTGGGGCGGTTTAACCTTGAGTTTTGTATCATATTGGTGTGCTCTTGTATTTGTTATCGACTGAAGCTAAGTATTCAATTTGCCAGGTAGGACATTGCAATGTAATGATTTCATAAAGACTATACTTAGATTGGATCCGGAGTGGCGTAAGTTCTAGTTTTCTAGTCTTAGGGTTTGCAAGTCTGGTGGCATACAGGTATTCTGCAATGAGTAGAGGAGCGGACAACTCTTCTTGTGAAAATATTTCTGGACTTTTTCATTGTGGTTAATATCAGATACATGAATATGGGTTCCAGACTGATGAGGCCATAATTCAAGTATAGGTCTCAGCAAATGTTTTGTAAATGCTCTCGTTAGTAGTGGTATCATGACCAGAGAAGAAGCAAGTAGGATTAGATTAACAACTCTTAATGCCATTTTTGCTATGTAGTTACGGTGGGTTAAACACTAGATCATGTGAGATGAGTTACGTCCAAGGTTCCTCGACAAAGTTTGGATCCTCAAACAAGGTCTTGAACAATTCAGCCTGGATAATTTTATTTTCTGAATTTTTTCTGCAATATGTAGACAGATTTGAGTTTGCCATTTGATTGACCATTCTGATACATAGTCAAGGTTCTTTTTGAGGGGAGTAGTATTGTCTGGTGGTATTTAATAGGCTTTACATGCATCACGAAGAGAATGGCAGTTGCTCTTAATTTGAGTCACAGAGGTCATTTATGTAGAGTATTGAAGCACAGTTGGTCCTAAAACACTGCTTTGGGGAACACACTGTTGACAGGTACAGAATTTGAGTGGGAACGCCCCCGATTTTGGACCAATTTGTTGTCTGTTTGACAGGAATGTTTCTAATTCATTTATAAGTCGGTGGTCCAGAGATCCATAAGAATTTTAGTTTTAGTGGTAGTTTTGTCTTGTACCCACTGAATGCAGAGGCTTTAACAGAAGTCTATGTAGAATGCATCCATGCTTTGGCCCCTGATCAGTTGTAGTGTCCATATGTTTTTGCAGTGCTAAGCAGTTGCAGATTACAGGATAGTTTTTTTCTGACAAGCAAACTGTTTAATTAGTGGGCACTATTTTTCACTATAGAAAACCCCACCACAGAATCATCAGAGAACATAGAGATTGAAAAAAGACGTTGAAAGCATGAATAGGAAGAGATGCATTCCAACAGACCCTGTAATCATTGGAAAGCCTGCACTCTCAAAAATAGAAAGATGCTCCATCAGACCACAAAAACAGACAAACACCTGAGGCACAGACAGACTCCCTCTGATGCCTCCAACTCAACAGCCCACCAGACTGAGCAAGACAGACTCCCTTCTGATGCCTCCAACTCAAACACCCCCACACCTGAGCACAGACATGACTCCCTCTGAATGCTCCAAATCAACACCCGCCCACCAGGCACCCAAGGTGAAACCTAGCTTGCTAATAAAGCAGCCCCCCCCCCATCCCCACCTTTCACACGAAAGCCAGCTGCAATGAAAAAGCCTCCACCAAGAACAGAGTGTTGCCAGCCAGACAAAGCCACGAAAACAGAACAGAAGAACGCAGAAACACCAATCAAGTCAAACTCCAAGTCATCGAACACAGACCCAGGCTCCTAGCCAATCAGAATGGACCAACCTCGCATTTGAAACCAGGAGCTGTGAGACCACATCCATACAGGAAGCCTGATGATGGCAGATTGGGATTCTGCTCTGCCATACAGTCAGGCTTCGGTATTGAGTTCATCTGTGAGTCAGGACATCACAGCCCATTTCAACTTTAGTGACAGCCATATTTAACTTTAAAAGCACAACTAAAATGACGTGGGAATAATACCTGTAAGGAAGCTGACAAGCATACATGTAAGTACCCGCAAAAACTTAAAAAAACATATATATATATTTCTTGAGGTTTTTAGTGAGTATTTGTCAATGTGGTTTTGGTTATTCGGTTTTCTCCCACGTAAAATTGGAAATGTATCTAGGCAACGTTGTCGATGAAGTGCCTCACATTCATGTGCTTCGGTTTTGTTGCTTCTTTGAGTAATGTGAGCTTGCAGCTGCTTCTTCCTTTTAACTGCTAGTGGGGGTTGTGACTTAATTGAGTGGGGGCTTGGCTATGTCCTGATATGGGTGGGGTGTGTTCGTTGGTTGTGACTTGGGGGGTTTGCCTGTGTTCTGATTGGTTGGAGTGGTTGGCTGTTTTCTGATTGGCTGGGGGTGTGTTCTTGGTTTGAAGGGGGCGGTAGGCTTGGTTGTAACTGCAGGTTAGCTCTTGAGTTGCTGGGGCGCCACACCTGAACCTGGTATCTGTGATCCCTGTGTTGGCTTTTACGTTCATGGTCATTGCACATATTCATGGTGGGCGTCAGTTTGCTTCATGGCATGTGTCAGAGGCGTTTGAAGCAGGTAGTGATGCAGCTAAGGCGGCACAGCTTCTGGTCCGTAGTCGTGTCTCATCTCTTCTGTGTGGGTGTGAGTCTGCTTTCTACGTGGAAGTGTGGTGGTAGCATCTTGTGTGGCCCTCGTGGGTGTGGGTTGAATGACACCAGACTCACACCCACGAGGGCCACACAAGATGCTACCACCACACTTCACACTATATACATATATATCCCAATAAAATTACTAATTATTTACATTTAAAATGAATTTTGCTTTGCACAAAGTTAATATAATTAATGTCTCAATTTCTGCTGATTTATTTCAGAAAAAAAATTACAATAAAATAACCTATCTCTGCTTTTGCATCATTTTGAGTATCTCTAATGGACTTCACAGTTACATTAAGTTTTCATGTTTATCTCAGAATTTAGTAAGGTTTTTAATTAACAATTAAAGACAATGACGCAAATATATCCTAAGAAACTATTCCTGATGCATATGAGAATCAACTAGGCAGTAAAAGCATCTTAAAGTACTCAAGTAATCATACATTTTAATTTCCAGCAAATAATTATATGGATTTCTTCTTGTCTTTTTTAAATTTAGCAAATTAAAGTATTTGTTCAATGTTGTTAATTAAACACATGCCAAGGTATACATCTGGGTTACTGTATTTTTCCCATCATTGCAGAAAATAAAGCTGTTTAACATTTTGCAACATCCAAAAACATTCTCAAACTAATTAATTCTAATAAAACAAATAATAAAATTCCTAAAAATAACTGTCATAAAATTGTGTTTATGTTATTAGCCAATACTTTTCTGTGAATTTTTATTAACACAAACAAATTTAATATAAAAGCTATATATGAAATAGAATTTGGAAAAAAAATAGAATAAAAAATATTTCAACAAGAATGAATTTAGATGATAGGTGATAGATAGATAGATAGATAGATAGATAGATAGATAGATAGATAGATAGATAGATAGATAGATACTCTCTTTTCTATTAGGGGACCTGATGATAAA
This sequence comes from Laticauda laticaudata, assembly GCA_004320025.1. Lineage (NCBI taxonomy): Eukaryota > Metazoa > Chordata > Lepidosauria > Squamata > Elapidae > Laticauda > Laticauda laticaudata. The sequence continues at coordinate 10,713 of BHFT01061317.1, forward strand.
GTGAGGACAATAATTGTCTGCATTTCCTTTATTAGAAAATTGATATCTGTGTCAGATGCTCTGCAGAATTTCTGTACCTACTTCCTGAGCTGTTTAAGGGAGGGGGGCAACAGAAGGCCAAAAATGCAGTAGTCATACTCTAATTTTTAGATCTCCTTCTTAATCCTAACGCAAATTTAAAAAATACAATGACACCATGAAATTATTTAATCAATTTGCTGAGAAACAGTAGGGATAAAGTCTGCCAAAGCAGACTAAACACAGGAAAACCAGGGAGTTGTGAAGGCAGAATGCTTTGTTCATTTATTTTTTAAAAATGTATTTGAACTTTTCATTGTAAAAGGTATAATGCATTAAAGTAATCCAACAGGACCAGAACATTTTCATTTTGCCCACTATTCATCATAGGTGACACTTTGTCCTACAGAACCCAAAAAATCTCCTATTTAGGAGATTAAAAAATGAAAACAGTGAAGAACAACTACATCCAGTATTGGCAACCATAGTCATTGAATTTGTAGGCGTCTTATAAATGAAGCTAACTATATTGGGTATTGATTAATTTTTTCTTTTAGGACATTCATTTTAAGTGCTGTCCTCCCTTCTTTTCTCTTATAAAGTATGTTTTTTTTTAAAAAAAAATACAGAATATTGTCCTACCCAAACAAAGTGGGCTGTCCTTCCATTTGTATTTAACACAAAGCTGCCAACTATTGGCTGCTGACTTTGGGCTTTATGACAATGTAATAAGGATTATTACATGTTTCCAGAGTTCAGAAAAGCAGTTGTGTCTTTTTTAGGTTTCTGCATACCTATACAGACTGGTGGGTTGGGCTGCCAGAAGTACCGATTTTCTACCTGAATGCAGGTTATTCGCTCATCTCCTTGCAACTCATAGCCAGGATCACATTGAAATAGCACCCTGTCCCCAGGCTCTCTTCCATCTCCATTACGGGTTCCATTCATGGGAACACCTGGATCTCTACATGCCGTGGCCACAGAGCCTAGGGAAAAAAAGAGAAGGGAAAGGAATAAATCAACAAAAATTTGGATTCAATTTTTTTGGGGGAGGGGGTAATTAACACATTCTAGGAACCCTAAATTTATTTTTATCCCTGCAAGAAATGATTGTGGCATTATGATTCACATCTATTAAAGAGAGGTTTGTGAAAGTATTGGGAGGAATATTAGAAATAAGCAACTAAAAGATAGGAACTGTGAGTAGATTATCTTATAAAAAAGAAGTTCAGTCCAGGATTGCAAAAATCCTGGGAAGATGAGGTTCATAATATTCAAAGAGATAGCAGTTTAATAAATTTGCTAATAAATGAGAGCTCGCAGTATCCAATCTCTTAAAATTCTGTACTTAACTTTAACCCCTGTCATTTAAACTGCCTTATTGAAGCCACTGAGATTCTTGCTTCTTTGAGCATGCCTTCTTCATTTTACTCCATTATTCATTTTATCTATCATCTCTTTTAATAATAATGTGTGGGATCACAGTTGTTTAAGCTATCATCTATAATGATGTCATTTGTACCACGACATCATCTTGTAAAGGAAGCCAAATGTACCATTGTAAATTACATCATTTGTGCCACTTACAGAATTACATAAATACACAAATGAAATATTGTGCTTTACATTGTCCTTTGTAGATATCCATGGTATTCCCTTATTTGTTGATATAATTTTTTGAACAGACACATTTCCGAGTAAGAATAGGAATGCACTGTCAATGTCACTCTTTTCCACAGACCTGCCATTTAATCATATCTGTTTCTTACACACGTTATTAAAAAATTAAGGTTGCAGTAGATGAAATGATATAAATGAAATGAATTATGTTGTGCTTTTGAATCTTTTCAAGATTGAGTAGAGGTGGTCACATATTGGTCATATATTATCATTGATAAGCATAAAATAATTAAATTCATTAGGTTTATTAGCTATCAGTGGAAAAAAAACACTTTTAGTTATAAAAAATAACATTCCAACATCAACAAGAAATGAATACTCCAAAACTGATGTGTGACATTTAACTCCAAATAGAAGTGTTTGACGGTAGCATTTCATTAAATATTTTATAATAATACGGCCAGGAGAAAACTTGACAGATTAAGTGAAAAGAAAGCATATAGTATTTAATCAGCATGCTCAACCTTTAGGATCTGCCAATACTAACATAAAATAAGTTTTAGCCTTCAGCCAGTTGTTGGCTTGTTTGTTTGTTTAACAGTAAATGCCAAAGTGAGCAAACAAACAAATAAACAAAATGTCAAATTCTTATTTCATTGTATATGAGGTTACTTAACACCTCAGAGAAAGGTAAGTTAAATAACTGTTGTAGCACAAGCCACTAGCAGGCTATTATCAAAACTCACTTACCCTTATTGTAAAGAAATATCTATTAATCCTGCACAGCAGAAAGATATGGTTTGTCCCAGTGGTGGAATTCAACTTTTTTTTTACTACTGGTACTGTGGGCGTGGCAGGGGAAGGATACTGTAAAATCAGATGTGGTATTTGCCAGTTCTCCGAACTACTCAAAATTTCCGCTATTGGTTCTCCAGAACGGGTCGGAACCTGCTGAATACCACCTCTGGTTTGTTCTAATGTTGCCTTTACCTGGGTAATGTATATAACATAAGAATTCAGAACTGACAAGATAGGAAAAAAGTCACTTTGTGTCCTTTCCAGAACAAAAATGTGCCTGTGAATATTAATAGAATTGAAACTTCCTCAAAGACCACTGAACATCACTCCAATACATCACTCCAATAGGAAGGAATTAACTGATTAATTTAGAAGTGGGTATCTTTCTCAGGCATGATTCTAACCCTAAGTTAATACTTAAAAATACAACAAATAAATTTATATATATTATTGAAAACCGGACTGGGTAGTGGTTCAAGGTACCAGCTTACAAATTGGGAAACCATGAGTTCTAGATCTGTTCTAGGCTTGACCGACTAGGTCCATGATGGCAAACCTATGGCAGGCGTGCCAGAGGTGATATGCAGAGCCCTCTCTCTGGGCACATGACCTGTTAGCCCAGCTCAGCTCAGCTCCACCACCATGTGCATGTGTACCTCCTGCTGGTCATCTGGCCTTTGGATATCTGCTGTGCATGCATTGGGGTCGTGCACACATGCACAGGGATCAAAGGGCATGCACAGGGACAGGGGGTCATGCATGTATGTGCGGAGGCAGGGTGCATGCATGGGGTGTGTGTGCATTGAATTTTGGGAATGTGCACATGCTTTGGGGATTGAAAAGGTTAGCCATCACTGAACTAGGTGACTCTAAGCCAGTCACTCTCTCTCAGAGACTAGCAACTCATATAATTTTAATGGCTTCCTTTAAAGATTCTGGGCATATGTTGTCTATCTGGTTAATCTTGACTGAACCTGAAAAGCTAAACAGGGCTGGATCAAGTTGGCATTTTGGATAAAAATCCCAAATCAAGAAATTCCAGGAACACCGCCAGAAAACTCTTGAACAATTATACAAAAAAGAAAGACATACAAGGACAGAGAGAGAAGTTAATAGAAACCTACTTTTATATTGTTGGCAAAAACAAAAGAGAACAAATGGCTATATGAGAATGACAAGGAACTGAACTCGAGTTTTAGGACACTACCTTCTTAATTATCTGTTAGATTTCATGTGCCATTACTTGAGTATTCACCTTCACTGTGTCTCCTACATTAAGCATAAATACATACTACTCATTTATCAGTTTCTCATATAACAGACGTACTGGATCTTGTTTTTATAAGGAATGCACAACATTATCCCCTGACACCTCATTATTGACCACATGCTGTTTGTTTTGATAAGATGGAGATGATCCTTTTCATTTATTTAGACAGACTCTAGTGGCTAACAGATTGGCTTACCGACTGGCTAACAGACTGGCTTACCCTTTTCAAAAATAACTCATCTGCTGAGTCTTCTTCCCTCCCAGCTGCAAATTTTGATCAACTACTTCAGTGAAAAGTTTTCCAAACCCACAGACACATTTTATTTAAATTGGACTTAAGCCATCATTACTTGTTTCTACATTTAGTTATAGCTTTAATGCCCTTGTTTTAGTGTAAAATAATGCTTTATTTTATATACACATGTAGGCAGTCCTTGATGAACAATCATAATGGAACCTGACAATTATGTTCATGATGGTTATAAAGGAGCTCACCATGTGACTGACCAGATTTTACACCTTTTTTTTTTTTGCAATAGNCACCTTTTTTTTTTTTGCAATAGTCATTAAGTAAATCAACAAAGTCATGAAGCAAAAGCCACAGTCATTAAGAGAACACATTGTACATGCCTGCTTTCAGCAAAAACATTATAAGACATGGGTCATATGACCATGAGGTAATGCAAATTTGTCAAGCTCTGGGAAAATCAGGAGATTTAAGCAGTTCAAATGAGTATAAAGATTTCCTGCAAGCTTAAACTTTCCACAACAATTAATTAACTATTAATGGTCAAAGGAAATAAGTGGCTGTTAAGAAGAAATTCAAGGTGGGCTGTACTTTGATCTATTGTAGCATGCACTCATGACTGGTGATGCATTTGCCCCTTCTCTTAGCTTCAGCCTCATCATCTCCTCCAACATGCCTGCAAATGAAAGCCAACTGCCAAGAATTGTGATGTCTCCTGTGGACAATGACTCCTCTACTTCTTCCTCAGAGGACAGCTCAAGGGAGAATGGGATCATTCCGAGCACATCAGGAATTAATGACCCAGAACTCCCAGCAGAACAGGTCTCAGCTGGGGAGAGCTTGCAGGCCAGTGGGAAGAGGGGGAAGAACTACTCACTGTGGTGAATCCCAAAGTATGCAGGGTAATGTTTTATCTTGAAACCTATTATCTTGTAAGCAATTGACAAAAATAAATGTATAAATAAATAAACAAATAAATATATAAATAAAAAAGAGGCAGAGGCCTGCCAAATTGCTCAGGAAAAGGACATACCCCTTTTGATGGTCTGCAAGGGGAGCTATTTAGCACAGTAGTCAGAGGGAGGCATTGTTGGAAGCACCATGTGGGAGTCGTGGCCAAATGTTTATCTATCTATCTATCTATCTATCTATCTATCTATCTATCTATCTATCTATCTATCTA
>BHFT01061321.1:0-10773 GCA_004320025.1 Laticauda laticaudata
GGGGGGGCGGGAAGTAATCTGTGTAACACCTACCTGACAAAAAGCTATTTCACATTTCCCAGGTGTGCTCGTGATCACCTTTTGTAGCCTTTTGATCAAAATTCTGCCAAATAACTTTCAATTAACAATTTGAATCCCTCTGGAGTTTCTGCATTCAGCTGTTTTGTATTTGCATTTTTATAGCACCATTTCTTCAATCTTCTCTCACATAGGTAATTTTCACATATATGATAAACAACTTGCATAGCTATTCCATAAACAATCCATGTACATATTTGAAGATTTCTTCAAGTAAACCTTCTACAACTTTAGCCTGATCATTTTCAATGTCTTCATAGTATTATTATTAAAGTTATCATTTTTCTCATTCATGTGTGTGTGTGTGTGTGTGTATGAATATGAATATATGAGAAAGAGAGAAAAAACACTCATTTCAATAATTTTATATTCACACCATTTGGAATATCTTGCTTAGTCAACTTCCAAACCAATTTTTATTTCCATCAAAGCCACTTCGCATTTCTTTTGCCTCTTTTAAATATTTCTCCATTTTTGATAATTATTATTTTTTCTTTATATATGTGTGTGTTCCTTTGTGTTTTGCAGCAGTCCCTCTCTAATACACACCTTTTCATAACTTTCTCATTCCAATAAGCATCACTTTTCATAAGTATAACTCCATACAATTCTGTCGGACTTCCTAACATTTGTTTCACTCATTTCTAAGCTTCTTTTCTTTAATAAACTTTCCTTTCATTCCACTGAGTGATTAATGTATCTTCTTGTATGTCTTCATAAAAAAATATCTTGATTGAAGGTTATCTTCTTATAGTGTGTTACTTTTGCTGTAGTTACTTTAACTTCTCTCACCTCCACTTCCATCTCCATTTTTCCCCAAGATACAGTTTTGATTTTACCTATAATCATTTGCTTTTCATTTTGAACTTCTTGCTACCCTTGTAGCTTTCACTTAACTCTCTCAATCTGTCATTACAAACAGGGCAACCTATCATCTCTTTAGATTCATATATTTTTCTTTAAAAAACCCTTTATATACCTCTTTATAGTGCTTTATAGCACCAAGTGGTTTACAATGTCAGCAACAACAGTTTAGATCCTCATTTTACTGACCTTGGAAAGATGGGCGGTTGAGTCAACCTTGAGCTGGTCAAGACTGAATTCCTGCTTGTGGGCAGAATTAGCCTGCAATGCTATTTTCTAACCACAAAGCCACCTTGGCTCTTCATCCATCCATGTGTGCATAAATGGCCATGGCCATAAAGCATACGTTAAAACAGAGTTTCTCAGTACCAACTCACTAGAGCTAAGGAAAGCTTAATTTCACTGTTTGATGCACAGTTCTGCCCTTAAAAAGAAATAAAGTCCCTAGAAGAGGCATAGATTGGTAAGAAGCATTTTCTAAGCAAGATGCAAATTTGCTGCCTGAAAGTTTTTTTGAAACTGAACTTTTGGGAGTAATTCTGTAGTCCATTATGTACTTCTAGACAAATCCAACTCTTTCTGGAAGAAACCCATATTATTCTTTTCTTTTTGGAGCATCACTACATTTAAAGGTTAGGAACCAAACATTTTCTTACAGTAGTATAAAGCGTTTTAGCTTTTGATTTTCTAATTGGAAGATCCAAAGTCCCAAATTTAATTTTAGGGAATTTTTATTTTACCCCTTTTGCTGTTCCTAACAATTTTTTTTTACAAATTCATCCTATCACATAGAGAAGGCATTCACTAGGCAGTTTAATGCAATTTCCCCTTCATCTCCCTCAGCTGAAATATTGTTACAAATTTAGCAATCCATGTTTTGTTTTTTACAATTTGGCCTATGTGCAATTTGCTTCAGTGGCCTCTCCCTCTTCCCCCCACTCCAACAAATAAACAGTAGGAGGGTTCTTCCTGCATTTTAATAGAACAAATTGCTTTCATTATCTGCTAAATAAGCTGATGTGTCTCTTTGTTATAATGTTCTTCCTAAGCCTGTACCAAGGGGTGGTGATAGAATTTAGGGAATTTAAGGAAGTTACACAATGTTGCCCTCGTATTGTGGCCTGTCGACCACCAGCCCCTCCAACAACTGAATCAAATGAGTAGGAGGCATGGGAGTCAGGATCAGCATCAAGGCAACTGGAGAACTCGAAGGGGAAGAGGCAATGGAACTGTCAGAGATAGAGACAGAGTCTGTCTCTGTCCAGCAGCCCTCAGATGGGGAGTCAACAGCCTCCAGGTCTGGAGGTGGCTAATGAGGAAGAGGAGGAATAGCTGGGTCCCGTGCCTGACACATTCAGAAGGCGGAGGAGAGGAGAGGAGAGAAGTGGAAATCTATGGGTCAATCCTTGGGACAGAAGAGCCTGAATGTCCAGCAATGTTTCTCCTAAAGAAGGGTTTATGTTTTAAAGCCCCACCCTAGATCTGGGGATAAAAGGCAGGGGGGAAGAGATGAATAGGTGTGGCAGACAACTATTAATCTCCCTGCTGGACAGTCTTGTTAGCCTCCTATGAGAGAGAGACTTTTTGCCGGGGCTGCTCTCACTTCTAATAAAAGAATCATTGATTCAACTACAGAGGGTTTGTCATATTTGGGAGCTGGGTCAGAACACCGAGGTTATAAGTGATTGGTTGAAAGTGGGATTCTGTAACTGACTAAATCTTAGTCACGAGTTTGGTATCTGCTGTCTTAGATAGAGAAGACAAAGCACTAATCTGGAAAAAATGAACATGCAGCTCATTGCAGGGCATAGTTAAACAACTTATCACTTAAGTATCAACAAGCCACTAGTGTATAAAATGAGAGCAAAATCCAGTCCCTTGCTAGCATTGATGATGTTACCTACTTTGGTAATGAAATGTCTGCAAGAAAACAACCAAGTTCAGAGAGCACCAAGGGCCCCACAATTTCAACCCTTAGCTATATTCTCTTCTAGAAGTATCTGCAGTCAAGAGGGGAGGATGACAGTGCTATGGAAGGAGTCACTTTTTGGAGGAGGAGAAAAAGGAGGAACACTAAATAAAGGCAAGAAAGAAGTCTCAATTAAATTGTAGTTCATTATTTTAGGTAAGCATTTTTGGGAATCTGTCTGGATCAAGCAGCAGAATTGTTGGAAATAGGGCAGTATAAGCATTTTAATAATAATGTTATTAATTTTTATTTATCAAATTCATAAATGGCCCATCTCCTCACAAAGAGACTCATAATATTATTAAAAAATAATTAAAATAGAAATATGTGGTGAATATTTGTTGATGATTGACAAAGACAGACCATTGTAGATCCTCTGAGTGGGGACTGTAAAACTTCATGGGAGAAAGAATAAAGCAATTCTGTTACCACTTGCTAAAGCCATTTACTCCATCTACTTGAAAACACCTGTGTGTGTGTTTTGTGTGTGTGTGTGTTTTTTTTGTATGTGTGTGTGTGTGTGTGCCCATATCTCTCTCTCTCTCTCTCTCTCACACACACACACACACACAAACACACACACACAATCCAAAAAAAGCAAATCAAGCCACCTTTGCAGGACAGAGGTAGGAGAGAACTAGAGATGCTTTTCTGTGGAAAGTGAACCTGCTTTAGCTTAACTGCTTTTAGTCAATGCCACAATTACTACTTTTGAATGGTTAGGCTCAGCCCTACTAGCAAATCTTTCAAAAATATTTTAAAGGGTTTCATATAAATAAAAAAATAATCATGGACTTATATAGAGTGAAATTTAAAAAGGTAAAAGAAATGGAAAAGTGTAGCTAGAAAAAAGAAACAAAGAAATTCATAAAATGACTCCTGATCTTCACAAAAGTTACAAATTCCTTATCTTTCCTCATTCTTTATAGTTTCATGTTTCTCCTTTCCTCTTTTCAAACCTTTTTGATCAGTAAATTCATAAATCACCAATTCCTTTTTTTTCTATTTCAGTAAAAACTCCATAAAAGGTTTCCAGTCTTTTATAAAAGCCCTACGAGGAAGTAGTTGCTTTACAACAGATATGTCAAACTCTCAGCTTGCAGGCCAGATGCGTCACATGCTGGCCATGCCCACCCATGGTTTAGCGAAGGGGGAAAAAGTCGTGATGACAATATGATGGCGAGAGTTTGACAACCCTGCTCTACAATGAGAGGGAGGGAGGGAGAGAATGTTATAAACTGGGACTTTAAAATAAGTGCATGAAATGTTTGGAGTTCTTTGATCTTCTTCGAATGTACAAATGACAGAAATCAGGTAAAAGAATTTTAGAACTCAGTGAAATCATATTTGTTGAGCTGGAAGGCTGTGACAAAGTGCAATGACATTTACCAAATCTTTTGATTGTCAGGGACAATGCAGTGGCCTGCTTGATCAGAGGAGCAGTAATCCATTTCTCTGTAGTTTTGCTGTAAAAGACACAACAGGATATGTTATAAAAATTATTCTGCTTTGTGAGTAGAATGTTAACAACTGTAAAGCTGTAGTATATACACATTTGGTGTCTTCTCATGCATATAACACAACATAACATATACTTCAGGAGGAGTTTAAAGGCAGCAGTATTATTTCTAAAAAGCAACCATACCTTTGGTATAATCAACCTATGTCAGGTGGCATGACTTTGCCTTGATGGACCACTTGATGGAAAGCAGGTTAGTGAGGGAATGGTGGTTGCTCTGGAATGGAGTGGAAGTGAGGATTTTGCATTATGAATGCTCATAAGTAAGAGTCAGTAAAAGAGGAATGGAAAAATCCCTCTCTGTAGATCAGCATTTTTCAGTCTTGGTAAGTTTAAGATGGGCAAACTACATGCTGCCTTGGGAATTCTGGGAATTGAAGTCCATGCACCTTAAAATTGCCAAAGTTGAGAAGCATGGGTCTACACTTGAGGTTAGGCTTTTTCATTTCTGTTTTATTTAGAGTTTGGTGTAATTAAATAAACCAGTTGTAGTTTCTTTAACAAATAGTGATTAAAGTGATACGAACCATTACTGGACTTTTTGTGAGAAACTGAAATTAAAAGTTGATCTGGGCTTTGATGATTAAATAAGAGATTATGGAAATAATGTAGACAAATGTTAATCTTATTAGGAGTTTGTACCAAAGAAAGTTGGAAGTCATTCTTTTTCAGCTTTCCTTCCTTTCTTCTTTCTTTCTTACACTTTCACTCTTTTTCTTTCTTGAGCCTTTTCTTTTTTCAGATCTGTTTTTTGTTTGTTTATCCCTTAGCTTTGTATTTTTTGATATTTGAAGAATCAAATACTCAGCCATTATAATTCTACATTCCTTATTTACAGAAATCATATCGAAATTTTGAATGAAACCTACTGGGAACTATCTCATATAAGGCAAGCTCTGAGTCCCTCTAACCAAAAAGTGTTTATTGATAGAAGAGAATATTTGTAGCTCAGGGTTGAACTGTGGGGTCCTTGGTGCTCTCTGAGCTTGATGGTTTTCTTGCAGATGTTTCATTATCCAACCTTGGTAACAACATCAGTACCAGAAGGGAATGGAGTTTGCTCTTATTTTCATATACTAGTGGGTTACCTTGTCAGTGTCAATCAGTTGCTTCACAGTGTTTTGATTGGTGCCAGGTTTCTATAGCCTCAGGTAGAGAAGGGCTATTCTATACCCTTCCCTCAAATTTTCTTTAAAATACATAGTTTCACAGCATTCCTTTAGGAACCTCCAACATGCAAACTGTGGTTACTCATCCTAAAATGAATCCTCTTCACCTGGAGCTTCAAAATTTACTGTTTGCTGGGAAGATGTGTAGCTTCTATCCACATTCAGTCCACATTTAGTGTACATCTGACTTTGGGTTACTTTACATTTATGTAAAGTTATGTGACATTTATGTGACATTTATGGCTGTTTCTTTTGTTTCTACTACTGGTAAAGAAAGGAATGATAAATCATCATTTTTATAATTATTCCTGAAATGGTTTGTGTGTAAAAGGCAGTACTGATCACTGATCATAACGGCACAAGAACAGGCACTAAGCACCGGTATCACTGGCCCTTGTATGTAGCCCTTGTATGTAGCCCTTGTATGTAGAAAAACAGGCTGCAGAAAAGATCAATGAAGCAGTCAAAGCAAGCAAAGCTTGCTCTAGGCAGCTTTAAGATTATGCCAAGCCAAGTTAAAGCTAGCATCTCCTTGATGATCTCCACAAGATTAAAACGAAATATACTTAAAATAATATCCAACTTACCTCAGTGGCAAGCAGGAGCCATAAGTGAGAGAAGGCAATTGTTATTAATTTTACTGCAGGAAGCAATTCCATAACAATCAGGAAAAAGCCTGATGGATAGTATGAATGATTCTCCAAAATATTTTCATTTCCACCCACAATTTTCCTCTTCTTGAAATACTTGAAACCCACTTCTGAAGCAGGGTGGAAAATTACCAGAAAAGTATTCTTATCATTAGCAGAAGTTCCTTAGCTTATATCACAGACGTTATAGACATTGCTTAATGTGATATTGTAAAAATCAGGAAATCTGCTGAATCTAAGTCTAAGTATAATGACGTATGAACTGGATATTTTCTGTAAACAGCTAAATGACAAGGGTGGGTATGGAAAATAACAGATGGTGTAAGATAAGCACGTATATGTTGAATTGTGCAAAATGACTAATTAGACTTACTTCCCCTTTTTGTAGTACATATGTTATGGTATAGCCTGATAAGAAAAATGTCCTGGGAAAAGCTGAGATTGTGAGCTGCATAAAAGCAACCCCTCAGGAATAGCCGGGGGTTCAGAATTTNGGGAATTACCTCAACAGGTGAGTTGAAGGGGACATCCCAGGTGCCATTGATCCTTTGAATCTGAGGGACTTCCTGATACTGCTGGGTTCCGGCAACGGCGGTTGACACCTCCAAGAACCACTGGTGAAGGGTAAGGAGACCAGGACATTTTCCAGCTGGTCAGTGGAGAAGGAACATGCCTGCAGGCAAGTATTGGACTTGGGAAGCAATCCCTCCCTGTAAGCAGGGATGGAGGAGAGGACTGATCACCCTCTCTTAAGCAAATGTGGGAGGAATTGTCAGGAATGGTTGAGGTCAGCAGTTACTGCGGTTCCCATTGGTGACTGTGAGTGACCAGCACTGTGGGCCAGTAGGAGGCGAGTGGTGTCCCCAGTTCCCATTGGAGACATTGTGCACCCAGCTCCCTGGGTCGGATGTGTGTGGAGCTCCCTGGTGTTACCAAGAGAGGAAGGACCCCATACCTTCTTCTAACCCCTCTTCCCAATTGTCTTGTCTGGTGACTTGGGTGACTCATGGGAGGTGGGAAAGTGTGCCCCTAACCCTATTAGGGTGTATGCTAAAACACTTAGACCAGGACTATGGTCTTAAGTGGAGTAGACATAAACTGCAGGTGTTTTGTGAGGGAGAATGGCTAACATTTGGAGTAGGGTGGCCAACCATAGGTACTTTAGACACTTCTATAGCAGTACAGGTTCATCAGTTAGCATTCCATCCTATGTTAGGACACCCAAACCAAGCTCCTTACATAGATGTTTGGCTTGACCTATTAAACCACCCTCCCTCATGGTTTAAAAAATTCAAAGTACAACAGTGCAGGCTCCTAGTGTCATGAACTTTACCACTGACCAAACCAAAGAAGTCCACCCCAGTTATACCTAGCTGCCCAGAAGAACTACCGCACCCACCCCCATATGTATCCCCTCTTGGCTTAAGAAGGATGTCAGATGAGGAAGAATCCTCTGGGGCATCAGGATTAATACCCCGACTAGACTGGATATCCCCCTCATGAGAAGCCCTGGGGATCCACCAAATATGATAGATTGATCAGGCCAAGCTGACCGGGGACCTCTGCCCAGGTAGACCCTAAACAAGGGGCTGAACCTGTGGCAGCAAGGACACCGGCTAAAACAGAACAAACAACCCTGACTGCACCGCTTAGGCAGGTTGACCAGCTTGTAACAGATCATGAGGACCCTACAGCATCAGTCACCTTACCATTGTTCCAACATGTACCGTTCACTACATCAGATCTACTTAACTGGAAACTACACTATGGCCCCTTTAGTGAAAAACCTACAGAAGTAGCAGATTTAGTGAAAACTATAGTGGACACACATAATCCTACTTTGGATGGATCTCCAACAACTTATGGGGACTCTGTTTAATCCAGAAGAAAGGGAATAGATTAGGAATGCAGTAACTGAGATATTAAAACCTGATGTCAGGGCAGATGGAAATATAGAGACACATGTTGAGGCTCACTTCCCACCCCAAGATCCTAAATGGAATCCTTACCAGGATATGAACCATATACGAGATTACCAGTCAGTGGTTGTGCAAGCCATCTGAGTGGCAGGGAAGCCTTCAGTGAATATGTTAAAACCTTCCCTGGTGTGCAGGAACCCATAGAAGGCCCCGAAGCACTTTATGCCCGCTTTATTGATGCTTACCACATGTACACTCCCATAGATCCTACTGATGAGGCAAATGCCCGAATGCTAACAATGGCATTTATCTCACAAAGTGCCACAGACATACGCCATAAATTACAAAGGCTTGAGGGAGCACTAGGTAAGCCCATGAGCGAGCTAATGGAGGTGGCACGGAAGGTTTTTGTAAACAGGGAAAAAGAGGAAGATCGGAAGAAAGATCAAAAGATGCAGAGAAAAGCTGAATTAATGGTGACAGCTATGATGTGGACCCCAAAAGATAGAGGAGGCAGCCGAGCAAGGGGCAACAGATCTGGGTTAGGATGTAACCAGTGTGCTATCTGTAAGAAGGAGGGACACTGGAAGGGTGAGTGTCCAGAAAGGAACAAGGAAGAGAGGCTAGATGGAAGAAGAGGAAATTTCCAAAGAGGCCTCCGAGGACCCATGAGAGGAAACCAGGGAAGGCGAGGTTACAGGGAAGGATTTGAAAGAACCCCCCTCATAGGCTTAGCAGAGGTGGAAGAACGGGACTGAAACTGACCAGGTTCAGATCACCTTCCAGAACCTATGGTCCGGCTAAATGTAGGAGGCAAACCTATTACCTTCCTAGTAGATACTTGAGCCACACAGTCAGTCCTAACCCAGCCCCTAACATAGGCCTCCACCCACACTATTAACATCTTGGGGGCAACAGGAAGTATTTTACAGCGCCCCTTTGTGGAGCCCTTCGTGTGCACAACTAAAGGGCAAACCATAACACATCAATTTGTGTATATGCCAGACTGTCCTATCCCACTCCTGGGGAGGGATTTGTTGTGCAAATTTCGAGCTCAGATCTCCTTTGAAGAGGATGGGACAATGACACTGAGATATGGGAAGATAAACGTAACAATACCCAGAGAAGAAGAGTGGAGGGTCATGGTGGCCAGGGACAAGGGACAGGGAGATGAGGGTGAACGGAAGCAATTCAATGTTCCACATTTGTGGGCTGAGGATAACCCCCCAGGCTTTGCCAGTCACCACCTTCCCATCATTCATTGGAAGAGCTACCAATGAAAGTGCCTATCAGAATCCGACAACGGGCATACCCCAGGCATATTGTCCAAGCAATTCAAGAAGTTATTGATTTATACTTGAGATACCATATTCTGGTGCCCACAGAATCAAAATGGAATACCCCAATATTGCCTATTCCAAAGGTAGGTTTAGGCCAGTTTAGGACCTCAGGGTCATGAATTTGGCCACTGTAACCATCCATCCGGTGGTCCCAAATCTGTATGTCATTTTAGGCTTGATCCCCCAGACTGCCAAGTGGTTCTCAGTCATAGACTTAAAGGATGCTTTCTTTACAATACCTATACATGAGAGCAGTCAACACCTATCTGCATTTGAGTGGGAAAGCCTTTAACTGGTCGGAAGCAACAGTATACATGGACCAGATTGCCCCAAGGGTTTAAAAACTCACTTACCCTCTTTGGGGCTGCCTTAGCCAAAGACCTGGAAGCTTTGACTACACCCCCTCCTGATGTGGTGTTGCAGTATGTGGATGATCTGTTGATTACTGGTCACACAAAAGATAATTGCTGGAAGAACACACATGAGTTGTTACTCCTATTGCAAGACCTGGGATATAAGGCCTCTAAGAAAAAAGCACAGTTGGTTTTAGANACAAGGGAAACGTACCTTAGGTCACAAACGGAAAGAGGCTATATGTCAGCTCCCGACACCTAACAACAGGAGAGACTTGAGAGGGTTTGGGGGAGCTGCAGGTTTTTGTCATATCTGGATCCCTAATTTCAGCCTAATTGCCAAGCCCCTTTATGAAGCAACCAAAGGACAGAATAAGGAGCTGCTACAGTGGGGAACACAGGAAGCCACTAGTTTCTGATTACTCAGGCAAGCACTTTTGTAAGCCCTCAGTTTAGGCCTCCTGGACTTGGATAAACCGTAGCAGTGGGTGTCCTCACCCAGACAATGAGAACATGGCATCACCCTGTAGCTAATCTCTCTAAACAGCTGGATAACATTGCAAAAGGATGGCCTGCTTGCCTTAAGGCTGTGGCGGGAACTGCTATCTTAACTCAGGAAGCGAATAAGTTGACTTTTGGACAAGAGCTTGACATTTATACTCCCCATGCCCTTAAAGCAGTTCTGGAAATGAAGAGCCATTTGTGGCTAACCAACCCCCGAATGCTGAAATACCAAGGCTTAATCACCCATAACCCTATGATTAATATTATACAATCCACCACATTAAATCTTGCTACATTGTTGCCTGAACCAAACCTAAGGGCCTGTCACATAGGCCGACAGAGAGCCAGTCCTCTTCTGGCCAAGAGTCAGCTCCTGTGTCCAGGCAGGTATCTGTGGAGCATCCCACG
>BHFT01061323.1:0-23158 GCA_004320025.1 Laticauda laticaudata
TCCTCCCCCCCCTCCTCCCCGCCCGCTTTGGATCCCGGAGTGGCCGTGCGCGCGCGCGCGCCCCCGCCTGTCCCGGACGGCCGCCGGGCTGACAAGAGCAGCTCGGGCGGAGGCAGAGCCAGCGAGGCGGCGGCGGCGGCGTCCCTCCCTTCGGCGGGGGCCAGTTGCGGCTCGGCCCCTCTTCCTGGCCGGCTGGCGCCGCTCCTGCCCCTCCAGCTGGCTGCCTCGACCGGGCGCCTTTAAAGGGCGGGCAGAGGGCTGGCCGGCCGGCCGGCCGGGTGAGTGGGCAGGCCAGCCGCGCTGCTCCGGGACGCCCCGAGGAGGAGGAGGAGGAGGAGGAGGAAGAAGAAGGTTGGGTCGCCCGACCAGCGCGGCGTCCAGCGGGAGCTCGGCGCGGTCCCGCCATGGCATGATCTCCGCCGCCTCCTCCTCGCTGGCCTGCCCGGGCTGCCCGCGCTCTGCCAAGCCCGTGCCCGGCCGGCGTCCACGCCTGCGCCCCAGCGGCCTCTCCTGGCCCGGCTCCACCGGCTCCTCCAGCCGCGGCGGGGTTGCGCGCATCGGCGGCGGCAGCCTCCGTTTGCCCGGCCTGGTCCAGTATGTCTTGGGAGCCGCTCCGCCGGAGGCATCCGGGGCTGGCCAGGGAGCCGGGCAGCGCTTGCTCGTGACGGTCCTGATGAAAGGCTTCAAGCTCGCCTGGTAAAGCCAGAGGGGAAGGGGAGGGAGGGTGGGGAGGGGTCGCCTCACCCTACCGCCCCCCCCGCCGCATTAGCCACGACCCTGCAGGGCGGGGAGGGTGNGCCACGACCCTGCAGGGCGGGGAGGGAGGGAGGCTGGAGGAGAGCTTCACCGCAGTGGGGGGATGCTCCCGGGCGGAGGGAGGAAGGAGGATGTTGGGAGAGGGGGAGCCCGCAACGTTGGGCATGGATGCTCCTCCGGCTGGACGAAGGCTGCGCAAAGGATGCTGGCGCAGTGGCGCGCCTCGCCTCGCCTCCCTCCTCCCCCCCTCTTCCTCTTCCTCCTGAAGCCTCGTCTTGCTGCTTGCCACACCTCTCCTGTGTCCCTCCCCCTCCCCGACNCCTCGCCTCGCCTCCCTCCCCCCCCCTCTTCCTCTTCCTCCTGAAGCCTCGTCTTGCTGCTTGCCACACCTCTCCTGTGTCCCTCCCCCTCCCCGACCATCGCCCTTCCACCCCATCCCTGGGCCCTTTTGGAAAGAGGTGGGGGAGGTTGCAACCTAGATTAAAAGCCAGACTCGGCCGCCTTCCGACCCCCCCCCCGCCCGGGGAAAAGTTGCCCGATTTGCTGTTGCACCCCCACCCACACCTTACNCCAGACTCGGCCGCCTTCCGACCCCCCCCCCGCCCGGGGAAAAGTTGCCCGATTTGCTGTTGCACCCCCACCCACACCTTACTCCTCGGAAGCCTTGCACAGATAGATGCCCTTCCTTGGACCCGTCCCAAGGTTGCGCTGGAGAGTAGGACGAGCTTCCATCGTCTCGCGTGGCACGTTCGGTGGGTTGCGCTTTGGACTGGTGGACGTCGGGGTTGGGCTGGGGGGGGGGGTGTTGGGGGCAAAGGCCGGGTTGCGCCGGATTGTGGGGGGTGAGAGGAGCAACTCACCAACAGGGCTTGATGTTGACCTCTCTCGACATTGTGCTTGGGAAAGGTTTTTCGCTTTTTTAGAAAAGAAAGAAAGAAAGAAAGAAAGGAAGGAAGGAAGGGAGAATTAAAAAAAACCTTCATAATTGCTCTTCTGGGTCCCTTGACATTTTTTTCCCCTCCTGCTTGCATAAGTTTGGAGAATTCAGACAGTCCTTTCCAATCCTCCCCCCAAGAAATCCTGATATTATATAATGTAATAATTTCCCCGATTGCTTCAGAATCAAACATTTCTTCAGTCTCTCTCCATCCACATTTTCTGAGTCTGCCCCAAATTCCATTGGCATGTTGCAAAAAAGACGAGTGGGTGACCCTTGGCAGGCACTGCATAAACACCCAGTTGTTGCAAGTTACTGCTTGGGTTCATTTGTGCTTCTGTCATGAAGGGGTATAAGGACAGCCACCCTTTGGGGTGGAATTAAATACATAAATACGGATTTTCTTAGCCTGTTAAAACATGCCCCAGGTGTTAATCAGAATATTATACGGTCTGGGATAAGTGGTATAGCTGGTTAGACAATAGAAATAAGAATTAAAAGTATACATGTATGTGTTTATGTAGATATGTGAAAATGTAAAGAATGCACAAGAGATTTGTAATTGTGGAAAAGTACAATACATTTTTTTAAAAAAACATGTCTCAGGTGCATGGACCTACAGACTTGTGCCCTATGGTGCCCCCATCTTCTTATGCAAGTCCTGATTTAGAGGATGGCACCGTTTGCATCTCTGCCCTTATCAGTGGAAAACCCCAAACTGCATCAGGCTCCAAGAGGAGTTGGTTGAGAGAGACAGAGGAAAGGACTAAGTAAAATGCAATAAGTGTTGCTTATTTGTGTCCATGAATTAGAAGGTGGTGGAGTGAGATACTTCTATCACAGGAGGCAGGGATTTGAAAAGAAAGAAAGAAAGACAGACTGTGCCGTGTTGTTAAAATTACTCCAGAGTGTTATTTGCATATATCTTTTCTGTTTTATATGAAAAGGCCAGTAAAAGAGGCAAAAGGGTTCCTTCTTTTTGGAAGCCCAGTTGGAAACTTTCCATCTTGAAATGGACTTTGTGGCAAGGTTGAGATTTACTGGGCCTCCCGAATTAGTGACCTATAGAATTAGACTTTTATGCTTTTGTTAGAGGTAGATGCACTGATGATGTACTCAGCGAGAAGAATAAAATGCAGGCGCTTTTGGAATGTGTCCTGATACAACTTTTTCAGGGTGAACAAGGGATGTTTTGAAAACACACATGAACACCCATATACAGAGACACGTGGACATACACACACATCCATGCATGGATAGACAGACAGACAGACTTGAATGAATGAAGCATTAGATACCGCTCGGGAATCAGGGAAAAAAAAAACCTCTGGATAAACATGACTTTTATGACACACCCCAAGTGTGTTTTGCATCGGGTTTGCAACCTTGTTCATTAAAAAAAAAAAAAAAACAGCCTCATTTGCTCACATCCAAACCAGTATTGAAAGGGATTAGGATTGTGGAACGGTTGGGATTTAATTCCCCGGATCAGGGGGCTTGAGACGGAGACTGGAGAGAAATGGTACATGCATGCAGAATTTAGGGGATTTCTGGTCAACTAGAGAAAGAGAGAAAAGAACAATTTTTGTATCTGCTTGACAAGGACTCTGATTGAAGGATGCTAGAGGGCACTGTATTACTACTTAAGCCTCTTCACAGCACATTTTTGGGGGGTCTTGTGTGTCTCTCCTTCCCCACCATCTTTCTAGAACTAGAATTCCAAAACTTATATTTCAGTTTTATGGGTTAAATTTCACCTTTTTCTGACTCTGATTTTCCCTTTTCACAAAGACAATGTCCTGATTAAATATTGGCATATTGAAGGATACAACCAGCCCTCTCTCTGGTTGATGGTAGAAGGATGAAAAATGGTTGAGTTCAACCAGGATGTTCTTGGAAAGCTCCATTGAAATAGACCCATCTTCACTTTCAGTGATCTCTTGAAAATTTGGGGATGGAAAAAGAGGAAAAGTGTGTGTGTGTGTGTGTGTGTGTGTGAGAGAGAGAGAGAGAGAGAGAGAGAGAGAGAGAGAGAGGCGTAAGGAGGCAGGGAGGGAGAGAGAGAGAGATGGAAGGAGGGGGGAAGGAGAGAGAGAGGGAAACAGAAAGAGAGAGGGAAAGAGAGGGGAGAAAGAGAGAGGGAGAGGGAGGGAAAAGGAGAGGGAGGGAAAGAGAGGGAGGAAACAAAGAGAGAGGGGGAAGAGAGAGGGAGAGAAAAAGGGAGAGGGAGGGAAACAGAAAGAGAAGAAAAGAGAGGGAGGGAGGGATGGAAGGAAAGGAGAGAGGGAAACAGAAATAGAGAGGGAAAAGAGAGGGGAGAAAGAGAGAGGGGGAAGAGAGAGTGAGAAAAAGAGAGGGGGAAGAAAGGGAAACAGAGAGGGAAAGAGGGGGAAAGAGAGAGAGGGAGAGAAAAAGAAAGAGGGAGAGGGAGAAGGAGGGAGAGGGAAGGAAAGAGAGAAAGAGAGAAGGAGGGAAACAGAAAGAGAGAGGGAAAGAGAGGGGAAGAGAGAGAGGGAGAGAGAGGAGAGAGAGAGGGAGAGGGAAAGGTTGTGCCAGAATAATTCCTAGTGATTTTGGAAGGCTCTTGTTGGATCAGGATGTTTCAAAGATTGGAATATAATTATTATATATGATCAGTTTTGTTTTGGTGGTGGTTTTTTTTTAAATGAAAAAGGGGTTTGTAATATGTGTGCAGAACTCACCAGAAAGATGGATTTGGGACATCCCTAAGTTTATTTATCATGTTCAGTCACCATTGTATATATTAGTTACTTTTTTATATATATTGTGTGTTCATTTTGGAGATTATTGCTTTTGCTGTACATTGCCCATAGATGCACTCACTGTGTGACCCTGTAAAATAATTAAACAAAAATTATCCCCTAACTATTTCAAATAACAGTTTAATTTATCCCATTGGAAGCTGTGAACGTGGAATAATCTAATTTTATATCTGCTACCCTGAACTTCAGGGAATCTCAGACCACAAATGGGATAGACCAATTGCTGTTCAAAAGAGTTACATCAAATGTTTGTTTCTTTCTAAAGGATTGTAAAGTGATATTTTTAATTTAATGTTGATTACTTTATGGTTTTTTTTTTCTCTTTCTCAGCCTGACAGATTAAAAACAATTACTTGCATTTATTGTTACTATCTAGTTAAGAGATTTCCACAGCAAGTTAAAGAAAAAAAAATAATTTGGGAAAAGTGAATTATAAGGAGACAGACTTCTTCTTACCCTTTAAAACTAAAACAGATCACAGGGAAACAACTGGTTTTCAGTTGACCCTGATTCTGCTTTGTGGTGGTTAGTGGTAATTTACTTCTAATCTCTGGTTCTTTTTTTGTATGTGCAACTTCCTGCGTGAAACTACCTGTTTGCAAATTACAAACATTCGAAACTCATAAGCAGAATCTTCCTACTTTTGATATTAGAAATCCTTCTGGAGTTTAATAATTCGACTTGATGTCTGTGGCGATTCTCAGTCATTCAGGTCATAGTTGTCCCAAAGGTGCTTTTTCAAGGGGCATCTGGACTTCCTGGTTTTTCCTTGAAGACGTTTCGCTTCTCATCCAAGAAGCTTCTTCAGCTCTGACTGCATGGAGGGGAATGGAAGGATTTAGACTCCTTGCAGACAGCTGGTCATTTGCACCCTTTTAGAGAGCCATTGAGGCCACCTATCAGTGTCTATGGAGATTCTCAGTCATCCAGGTCATGGTTGTCCCAAAGGTGCTTTATCCAGAGGTATTTGGACTTTCTGGTTTGCTGGTGGGGGGTTTCTCTTCAGAGTCTCATACGTACCAATGTCTAAAGATGGTTCACCTTGGCCTTGTAGTCATCTGTATTCAGGATGACTGTACATCTTCCTTTATCAGTTGTCAGGACGGTGATGTTTAGGGCTCTTTCTACTGCTCTCCTTTCTTGAATGTGAGGTTGGAAGGGAGAGTGTTGGCACTGAACGAGGGCTGCAGATACCTTCCTCCTGAATTGTTCTTCTGGTTCTGCCAGTTTCTCACAGACTTTTAGGATTAACAGATTAACAGAGTTGGAAGGGATTTTGTAGATCATCTAGTCCAACTTCCTGCCCAAGCAGGAGACCCTACACCATTTCTGACAGATGGCAGTCCAGTCTCTTCTTGAAAGTCTCCAGTGATGAAGCTCCCACAACTTCTGAAGGCTACTTTTGTTCCATTGGTTGATTGTTCTCCCTGTCAGAAAATTTCTCCTTATTTCCAGGTTGAATCTCTCCTTGGTCAATTTCCATCCATTGTTCCTTGTCTGGCCTTCAAGTGCCTTGGAAAATAGCTTGACCCCCTCCTTTCTGTGGCAGCTCCTCAAATACTGGAAGAAGGCTCTCATGTTTTCCCTGGTCCTTCTCTTCCCTAGACTAGCCATGCCCAGCTCCTGCAAGCGTTCATTGTATGTTTTAGCCTCCAGTCCTCTTAAGCATCCTGCTTGCTCTTCTCTGCACTCTTTGTAGAGTCTCAACCTCTTTTTTATAGTGTGGTGACCATCTCACTTGATCTTGATTGTATTCCTCTGTTAATGCAGTTTAGGATTGCATTGGCTTTTTGGCTGCCACTACACACGGTTGGCTCATATTTAGCTAGTTGTCCACTAAGACTCCAAGATCCCTCTCACAGTTACTGCTATCAAGCCTGGTTTCACCCAGTCTATATGTACTTTTGGTTTTTCTTGCCTAAGTTTATTATCCCTGATTCTGTGGCTGTGAGGAGATCTACAAATTGTAACTGTTCCAGTGTTGCTGCAAAATCCAGTCCTTTCGCCAAAACGACAAAGTCCAGTTGCCTCTTGAAAAAGCACCTTTGGAATAACTTAACTTGACTGATCCAGTAGACTCCATTTACACATCCTAATGAGTTGTCAGTTTCTTTAGTTTTGGCAGTGTATTGTGTAGACACATCTGTTGTGCTTAGGAAACCATGGTTTCCTCATTGTACAAACCAACCAGTTGTCACTTGCCCAACAAACCAGGAATATTTAAATTGTGTCTTAATGGACACTTGATTACAAACTTAGAAAACCAGGAATCCTCCATTTTCTGACCATGATAGATTTTAGAGGAGGTTGATATGGCATGTAACTTGGTTTAGTGTATGCAGAAATATTTCTCAGATATTTATCAAATGCCTCTTACATATTGAAACCTAGTTGTCCCATAGCTTCTGGACAATCTAAACCTAATCGAAAAATGATTGGATTTCAGTTGTTATTTAGAAGAACCAAACCATTTGTTGAAGCAACGCTAGGCTGCAAAATTTGCTCCAGCCAGGGATAAATTTAATCTTAAATCACAGGTCTCCATCTTAATCCTACTCCCTGTTCAGTGATCTTTAAAGCAGAATTAATGTGCGAATTGTGATCCAGTGCCGAGAGCGTATGGCTTAAATTTTGGAAGGAGTTAGAGAACAGTTAATAAGGTGATCCATACATGAATGCCGGCCCCTTGATTTCTTTCTAGAGTGAGTTGAATAGTGACCCTTGTCTCAGTTATTGATTTAAAAAAACAGTAATTAAAGAAGGCAAAACTCCTTTGTAGGTCTTAGATGATTGGGGATAAAAATAATCTACTGGTCTGCATTAAACAGGGGGCATCTTGGGGAAAAGAAATCCCTAATTACTGAAATTGACCAGCTCTTGACTAATTTAGCAAAAGAGAAGGAATAACCCCAAGTGACTCCTGCCAGGAATTCCTGTCTGGAGAATAGGGTGGGTTTTTTTTTAATGAACTGTCACCATTGGTGCTCATATAAGTCTCTTTTTATTTCCTCTTCCCATCGCTGATCTAAAAGGACTTTCATTGTCCTCAAGTGCCCTCAAAACTCCTTCTGATCTCAGGTCGAATGCAAATTATATTTGCTGTATGAAATGGATGTAGGCCGGTGGATTTTTCCTCTCTCCTTCAGGTTTGAGATTCAAAACATGTTCACAGTCCTCATCCACCACTGTTGGATGTATTTAAGGACTTATCTTTTAAACTTCTCTGGTTCCTCCTCCAACTAAGATAATATGTCCTCCTTACACAGAGGAGCCCTTAAGTCCTCCATAATGTGTCCAGCCTTAACAGGATATGAGAATTATGTTGCTCTATAGTAGGGTCTCCATC
Organism: Laticauda laticaudata; assembly: GCA_004320025.1. Classification (NCBI taxonomy): domain Eukaryota; kingdom Metazoa; phylum Chordata; class Lepidosauria; order Squamata; family Elapidae; genus Laticauda; species Laticauda laticaudata. The sequence continues at coordinate 7,823 of BHFT01061323.1, forward strand.
CCTGGCAGCTTTAAGACCTGTGTACTTCAACTCCCAGTATTCCCCAGCCAGCCATGGGATTCTGGCAGTTGAAGTCCACAAATTTGCCAAGGTTGGACCCCCTGCAAATGTATAGGTGTCAGCCTTGGAAACCATATTTTACTCAGAAGCTTGGAGGCTGCCAAATTCAGTGCCTGGGAATTTGGGAGAGGGGATTTCATAGTGAGGTGGAAGATTAGACTCAACAACATTCTTTCTCAGAAAGTCAAGGACATGTTGCTCTGCACCTGGAAGGGAGTGTCTGGAGGAATGTCTCCAGTTGGGACAATTATTTGATTGGACTATGTGATAGACTGGTGGGTGCAGGGGATGGATTTTTGAAGTTCGTTTGCAGATGTGCCAAAATGACAACTCTAATAAAATGGAACTTTGAGAAATTCTTGTCTTGGAGTTTATTGGGATAGAGTTTGTTGGAACGCTGTCCATAGGTTAGTTCTGCTCATCAGATTCAATCCCAGAAAATGTGCTTTGGATCAATCTTGGCAACAGCTCTTTAAAGCAGCCCTATCTTTCTTTGGGATCCTATTGGGCAGCTGAACAATCATTGGAAAAGATGCTGACACTTTAAAGAGCTGCACCCAGATTGCATCCCTACAGAAACATATTTTCAAAATTATTTCTGAAGGTCCTTTTGGGGGGCACTTTGCATTAGCTTTCAGACACTGAATAAAACAATATTTATTTTCATCCAGGGATTGGGAAGTTTGGTGTGATGACCCGGGGCATGGCACAAAGGCAACACAGCCAGAATAATAAGTAGGACCTCTTTATTAGCTCCAACTTTGCCCCCAGTGACCCAGTTACCTTCCAGTCTGGAGAAAAACTCTCCCAGGAACCTGCAACAGCCTTTGACTACAGATATTCTAGTCTAAAACATTATAAACAGAAAACTTTAAACTATGAATTTAGCAAGGCAAGATAAGGTAATAAATCCGGCAGGGTAAGATAAGGAGTTCCAGAAGTGAAGTAAGTGAATTGGGAGGATGCCAGAAACTCACATAACAGCATCCAACATCAGATAAACTCAATGTTTGTTTCTGACAAAAACACCTCCCAAACTGCGTCTCTTTTAAACTCCCTCCCCAGGTAGGACTTGTGAAGGGAATCAGGGCCCTTTCTTCCCTCATAAGCCACGCAACCCACATTGCTCCCTTCTCCGTTCCTCCCTGCGTGCCCTAGGATGAAGAGGGGGTGGGCCTGGGTCTTCCTCTGAATTCCCTCTCCCCTTTTCTACCTCTTTCCTGCTCTGCCCAACCTGACTTTGCCCTTCCCCAGTTTCCTCCCCAGCCAAGGAAATACACTCCTGCTTCAGACTCAACGGGGACACCTGGTCTTTTAATTCTGCTGCAACTTTGTATGATTGCTTTTCCCATGGCTGTTCTGATCCCATTTTAAAAATGATAAGATGATAACATTCCATAATTAAACGTGTCTTGTCATGTCCCCCAGAAGCTTCACATTGAAATGCAGAATATTTCAATATGTGATAAAGTAAGTGTTTGCTTGTCAGCCGGGGAGAATGCAAGGATAAAAGTTGGCTGTCTATCATGATGGAAACCTTCAAGTGAACAAATCTATCCCCCCAAAAAAGGTTGCGAGAGGATTTCCAATCCTCAGCATCATTTTTGTAAAAATCGATGAGTTCTTACAATGCCTTTCTTCAACTAAGGGCCTTTTGGGATATATGGAATCATAATTCCCTTCACTCCCAACCATGAGAGTTAAGGTAGTTTAAATCCAACACATCTGAAAAACTTTGGTTTGGAGAAGTCTTAGTAATGAGATGGCCCAGGAAATGTACAGTGGAAAAACTTTGGGGAAACAAATCAAGTAGGTAAAGTTGGAAGAAAAATCCAGGTCTAGTTCCAATCCAGGAATAAAATGTAGGCTGATTAGAAAGAAAATTGGTTTATTGATGAAGCAGAACCACCAGCAGCGTGTGGTTCTGGGACAGCTGACAAAATGGAATTGAGAGTGGGTGGGTTTATACCTTCTGGATTCCTATGGGGTCCTGCAGGGGTCATGGCTGGTCTATAGGCAAAAGGAGGGAGATAAATCCTAGGTATTTATCTGAGCTAATCTTGTCAACCTTTTGCTTGCCTAATTGTATTTCTTATCTGGAGTTTCTGTCTGACCCAGTCTTTCTGAATGGATTACCCAATCTCCATTTCTAAAAGCTGGCCTCCTCAGTTTCTGCTTCGGGCAGGAAGACTGGTGCTGGTTTCTGCCTCCCTTCAGATTTTGTTCTCCCCATTTCTCCTTTAGGGGAAATATTCTATCCTGCCTTTTTAATATACCCCAAAATATTTCATTCTTCTGAGGGAGAGTTTCCCACAATAGGTAGGCAAGGCAGGCAGGCAGGTAGGTGGGTTCATGAATGGATGGATGGATGGATGGAATGACAGACACATAAACACAAAGACACATTTTTAAAATATGCTCATTTGTGGTGGAATCTCCAGTTAGAATGGAAGGAGGTGTTAAGAAGGGTGCCAGCTTTGAGTCCTTGCACTGGAGAAAGTGGCACAGGCCTGACCAACTTCAGAATCCCCGAAGCCTTACCTGGCCATTCCCAAATAAATGTGACCAGTTTGGTGAGATTCTGATAACAAAGGTGACTAATAATAAAGCTTCTGTCTGAGATTGTTCACAAGGGGTCCTGGTTATGTGCGCCTGTCATTTTTGCCTGATCTTTTGATTCCAGTTGTCTTGCTATCAAGTTCTCTTTTTGTGAAATTCTGATATATTCCTCCCGCTACCAGAGAGATACAGTGGAATAAATTGAGATAATTGCCTGCAAAAGTCTTGACCTGGATTCTCTAACTGAAATTTCCCAGAGATATTATACAACATATTTTCTCAAATATCCACCCTTCCTTGAAGTTTCAGGTAGAACAGGATGCTACTCCTTCAAATAAATTGGGGGGTATAAACCTCTCTATAAACTTAGGGAGATGACCTTCTGTGAATTGAGTTGGGAGCAGAGGTATTTTTCCTTCCAAGGTTGGCCTGATATCTACCTTTTGTGAACCCACCTATTTCCTTTTGCTATCGGGATCAAGATGTTGAACTCATTTGGTGAAGAAGTTGCAAAGGTTAGCCTACATTTGTCCTGCAACGTTTGACTATTCCAAGCTCCTTTCCAAAGCTTTAAGACTTCCTGTATTGAGGGGTCCTTGGTGCTCTCTGAGCTTCGTCGTTTTCTTGCGGATGTTTCATGACCCAAACTAGGCAACATCATCAGTGTTACAAGGGAGTGGAGTTTGCTCTCATTCAGGCTTCTTCTAGCCCTGATGATGTTCCCTAGTTTGGGACATGAAACATCCGCAAGAAAACCACCAAGCTCAGAGAGTACCAAGGACACCACAATTCTCCTCCTTCCCCTCCTCCTCCTCCTCATCATCATCACAAGCCCCACTCCCTAGTATCACTGATGATGTAACTCATTTGAGTCATGAAGAAAAGCATCAAGCTCAGAGAGCACCAAGGATGCCACAATTCTCCTCCTCTTCCTCCTCTTCTTCCTCCTCCTCCTCCACTACACAAGCCTCACTCCCTTTTAACACTGATGATGTTACTCATTTGGGTCATGAAACATCTGCAAGAAGACCACCAAGCTCAGAGGGCACCAAGGAGCCCTCATTCCACCCCTGAGTGACAGATATTCTCCTTTATTGGTACTTCCTATACTTTTGATCAAATCTGCAAGAAGCTGAGGGAATTCTGGGAGTTGAAGTCCTCCAGGCTTAAAGTTGCCAAGGTTGGAGACTCTTGCCTTAAACCACCAAAAGAGGTCCAGAAGAGGGCTGCTTAAATTGGCAGGTTTCAGTTGTGGCTGTGAGCAGTTGTGGCACCTGAGACAGGCATCCTTCAAATGTTGTATCTTCTCAGCATGTCTATTTTTCTTTTCTCCTGCAGAAGAGAAGCCCAACTGTGTTTACCCAATTTGGCGATAAATTTGGGGCAGGAAAACCCTTTCCTTAACCATCAGATGAACTGCTTCTAAGAGTAAGCAGGACAGTTGATTTGATTTATTGCCAGAGGTAAGGAACAGAATTCTGGGAGTTGAAGTCCACAAGTCGTAAAGGGGCTATCGTTCCCTACTCCTGATTTAGATCTCGCTGAGTTTGTGCAAACAGATCATCAGGGATTCTAGAACATTGTTGTTGTTTCTTGCGCACATAGGGTAGACATTGGGAACACTCCTCTTCCATACTACATCATGTCTCCATTAGTAGGAACCTGGCTTATTTAGGGATCTTGGTTTGTTGTCTCCTTTCTCTACCATGCTTGCAAAACTAAGGCCTTATATTTGCATTGACTTCCAAGTGCAACTCAAGAGTGCTAGTTTTGAACTATAATGCCTCATGTTGTGGCCAAAATGGGGCCACCTAAAACAACCCACTCATTTTGAAGATACAATATAAATTTATTAGCGGTACAAACCATAAAACAGCATGCACTGTGCTCCCCGTAGAGCATTAGCCTCTTGCCAAGCAGTGCTAAACAAAAGCAAAATTTATAAATCTTTGGCTCCATGCATACAAAGAAAAGACTTAGGCAGAGATAGGGTAAGCGATAGTATGATAAGCCCATTTGGATGACCTTCTGAAATACGCCTTCCCACTAAGGTCAACATGTTAGTCATACTATCTTTCAAGCTTGGTCAGTGACTATCAACAATTTGATTTATCGGGTTATCACAAGTTCCTTGCTCCACTCTGGGTCAGGTCAACTTAACTGGCAGTGAATGTCTTCTTCACAAGGTCATTTTAAGCCATTCTCAGGTTTGGAGGGCTATCTCAAGGTCTGCTCTCAACCTGTGGTGCTTGCAGAAGGAGGTCTTGGAAATGTCTCCACAACCCTTGACAGCCAGATGTCTCCAAGGCCATCTTCTACAATCAGAACAGGTCATCTGGGATGTTCTTTCCAGCAGGAACTTGTGGTAGCTCTCACATTTAACAAGGCAGGAGCTAAAGACCAGCAAACTCATGGTGATGCAGTGGTTAGAGTGCAGTACTGCAGGCTACTTCTGCTGACTGCTGGCTGCCTGCAATTTGGCAGTTCGAATCTCACCAGGCTCAAGTTTCACTCAGCCTTCCATCCTTTCGAGGTGGGTAAAATGAGGACCCAGATTGTTAGGGGCAAGAGGCTGACTCTGTAAACCACTTAGAGAGGGCTGGAAAGCACTGTGAAGAGGTATATAAGTCTAAGGGCTATTGGTCTTCCTTTTCTCTTTCCTTCCTTCCTTCCTCCCTCCCTCCCTTCTATAGTGTGCAGTGGTTAGATTGCTGCATTTCAATCTAATTCTGCCCACAGCCAGGAGTTTGATCCTGACTGGCTCAAGGTTGACTCAGCCTTCCATCCTTCTGAAGTTGGTAAAATGGGGACCCAGATTGTTGGGGGCAAGAGGCTGACTCTGTAAACTGCTTAGAGAGCGCTGAAAGTACTACAAAGAGGTATATAAGTCTAAGTGCTATTTCTATTGCTATTTTCTAATTATGACACCAGTTCTGTGGGACAACCTCCCTTGGAAGTTAGATTATTCTCTCCACTTCTTTTTTATTAGATGTGGAGAAGCCGGCAAAGATAGGTCTCTCTTCCAGGGAGATTAGAGATAATGCTGCTTGCTGCTTTATTCATTTGGTTCTTTTTAAATTGAATTTATGGATTATATATTGTATATTTTGTAATATTGTGGGGGGTTTTAACGTGTTTTTTAAAAGAATAACCTTTGTTTTAAAATTGTATCAAACAGAAGCAGTGTACCGTGGTAATAACAAACTGAAGCAATCCGTAAAAATGGAAGCGATACAAAATCTGAAAAACAAAACAAAACAGAAAGAGAAACTAGTAGATCTTTTCTTGTACGTTGAACATATGAATAACCTTGATTTATAAATATTTACCAAGTAATATTATGACCAAATACATTTTATTCTAAAGTCATCCACCTCAAAGATTTTTGGGTATATTTTTATTTGTGGGCAATGCAGACTCCCGAGGACGGAAGTTAGAATATGGCAGCCCCAAATTTGATGCAGATACACAGAAAACACAAATAAATAAATAACTAACAAAAGCCACTGAGAAACCCAATTTTTATTTTTCAGTGGAAAAACAGTTCTAAAATTTCAAACAGGCAGTAACTTTGGCATATAGAAGGCCTCACTGAAGAAACGCTTCATTTCAAGGGTATCATTGATTCAATTCAAAATTCATTTTAAAGCTGTTCTGAAAATTTTGCTTGGGTTTTTGATACTGCTTCATTCTTAAAAGAAGTTTTTTTCCTCCTTTCTTCTTTTAGAAAAGAAAAAAAAAACAAACCAAACCAACCTTGTATTTATGAAATACTCTTTGCTGGCTTACCACGATGGTTGCAAAAATTAGATGTTTTCAGTTTTTGTTTTTTTTTTAGAACGTCTGCATTTGTGCATGGATGCTCGTGCTTCTGTTTTGTACAATTCTAAAGATACGCCAGAGAGGCTTGCTTACTCAGCAGTTTATACCTCGCCAATAAGCATTTTTTTACCCTGTCCTCTCCCCCCTCCCCATCTATCTGGACACAAAGCTGCACATGGTTGCAGAAATTCAGTGGGCCTTGCAGAACCCCTGTTGGTTTCCTCTTTGGCGAGTGCCAAAACGATGTGCATTCAATGTTGTAGGAGAATATATATACCCTTTCCAGGGTCCAACTTTGCTGCTTGCAAAGGCCGTTCTGGGAAGACAAAAAACATGCAAAAATAATTTTTAATCCATTTCCATGCCTAGAGAGAGAGGAAAAAAAAAATCGAATCAAATCAGGATTTCTGTTTGTGTAATCTGGCTAGGCCCTCGTCTCTTGCTAACTGGGCTTTGGTGCATGTTGGACCTAAGGTATACCTAAGGTTAATTTTTAGACCATTTGCAAGATTCCTTCCTGTTTGTGGAGTGTGTGCTGTTTTCTGATTATGCATCCATTGGGAGAAGGGGGGGCAAGATGGATGTTTAAGCATCTTCTGTCAAGGAGCCCAATGTCATAAACGTGTAAAACGTGCTGTAGAACAGCGTACCAAAGACAGGTTGGAAGGGCGGGAGATGAGGCTCAAAGGCCCTTGTGCAAATGTTCACCGGCTTTCTGTGTCGGTGGCAGGAATTGGGGGCCTCATAAACCAATGCCCCCCCCTCAAAACAAGCTTTCTAACTAAGCTGTAGAGGGGCAACTGCAATTCAGGATTCAGATTTAGTTTGGTCTACTGCAGGGATCTTCAAACATGGCAAGGTTTAAGACTTGTGGACTTCAACTCCCTGAATTCCCCCTCCAATCATGTTAGCTCAGGAATTCTGGGAGTTGAAGTCCACAAGTCTTAAACTTGCCACGTTTGAGGACCCTTGGTCTACTGGTTAAGGCTATTGGTTAGAAGTGGGAGGCTGTGAGTTCTCGTCCCGCCTTAGCCATGATAGCTGTTGTGGCCTGTCGGCCCCTCCAACAGCCGAATCAGAGGAGGAGGAGACATGGAAGTCAGGGTCAGCTTCAGGGCAATCTGGGAGTTGGGGGAAGTTTTGAAGGGTAAAAGGGGATGGAGTTGTCAGAGAGAGAGAGAGAGAGAGAGAGAGATAGACAGACAGATAGACAGATAGACAGAGGTGGAGCCTGGGCCATCCGTCAGCCCTCAAATGGAGAAACAACAGCCCCCAGGTCTGGAGGTGGCTGATGAGGAAGAGGAAGAACAGCTGGGTCCAGTGCCTGATGGGAGGATGTGCAGAAGGCAGTGGAGAGGAGAGCAGTGGAAATCTAGGGGCTGGTCCTTGGGAAGGATGAGCCACCACTGCTAGCGAAGCTCCATCCTAGCTCTGGGGATAAAAGGCAGGAGATAGAGATGAATAGTTGTGGCAGACAACTTTTCATCTTCCAGATGGACAGACTTGTTAGCCTGTGAGATAAACCTTTTGCTGGGGCTGCCAGCATTCCTAATAAAGGAATCTTTTGAGTTCATGTCAGAGGGTTTGTCATGTTTGGGGAGCTGGATCAGAACACCAGCTGGGTGACTTTGGGCCATGTTCCTTTCTCAGCCCAATCCTCCTCACAGTGGAGGAAGGAGCATTGGGTACGTTTGCCACCCGGAGTTATTTGTAAAAATAATAGTCAGGATACAAATTAATAAAGGAATAAAAATGTACCCAATGAACAAATAGGGCAGATGGAAAGTCACTGAAGGAATGAACCACGTTTGGATTTGTTCACCAACCCAAATTAAGTTAGAAGAAGAGGGCCACAGATGTTTTAAGTAGTTCCTAGTCCTCTATAACAGGGACGTGATGGCTCAGTGGCTAGGACACTGAGCTTGTCAATCAGAAAGGTTGCTAGTTCGAATTCCTAGCACCGTATAATGGAGTGAGCTCCCATGACTTGTCCCAGCTTCTGCCAACTTAGCAGTTCAAAAAGCATGTAAAAATGCAAGTAGAAAAATAGGGGCCACTTTGGTGGGAAGTGTTGTGGTTCACCCACAGCAGGTATGGATGGTTGAGGTCTCAGAGAGCGAGGACCTACCTGTGATGAAGGGATGGGTCCAGGACCATCAGGGAATGCTGCCTTCGGAGATTGTGGAGGCTGGCAGCAGTGATTGAAAGGACCCTGAGGAGCCTGTGCCGAGTGAGCATGCACACAGGGCTGCTTGAAGGCAAGAGCAGCTGCAGCAGCATGGGCGATTGAGGAGTAAGGCTGCAAGGTAATGGCCCCTCCCTTAAGAGATAAAAGCCAGCTGAGAAGCTGGTGTTCTTTGCAGGAAGCAAAGAAGTTTTTGCACTTGAGCCTTGTGGACGTTCGGAGTATCTTAGTTGATGTTTGGAGACTCTTTGTGTTTGAAATATGTCTTAGTAACTTTATCTAGTGTTCTTGGCAGCCTTGCACCACCTAGGCAAGGCTGTTCTTATCAGAGACAATTAGCTTGAAACAGCCCTTTAACTGTGAAGGAACAAAATTCGTAAAGAATCATTAAAAGGTGTTGCTGTTACCTCTGTTTCCTGTTTGTTTCCTTGGAACAAGGTTTGGGTCAGAACAGGAAGGTAACAGCATTCCATGCGCTTTTGGCATTTAGTCCTGCTGGCCACATGACCATGGAGACATCTTCGGACAGTGCTGGCTCTTCGGCTTTGTAACAGAGGTGAGCACCACCCCCTAGAGCCAGAAACGACGAGCATGTATGTGTGAGGGGAACCTTTACCTTTTAGTCCTCTGTGAGGACGGATCGTGGTTCTGTTCCTTCATGGTGTTCATCCATGTTTAACCCAGAAATGCCTTTCCCTTCAAAGGCATCAGGAAGACAGTATGAACCTGGAGCTAGGAGAATATTCTTACATGATGTTTGTCTAGGGAATTTCTGGCAGAGATCCCATCCCTCTCATTTCTGAAACTCAAGAGATGCTCCACTAATAGGAGACAGTGTAATCTGACGCACAGGGTAACGAGTCCCAAATCCTTTTCTGGTTTTGAGTCCTCCAAATCATTGGGATTAAAGTTATCAGATGTAGGGTGAACTTTGTCACATGTGGAAGTGGGTTGAACTGTTCTGGAATGAGAACATTTGCACCGGGATCAGTCCTGTAAGATGACTATATATGTTATGGTAGTGTCGCGTGACTTAAATATATTAATGTGCTTAGCTGTAAGAAAGAGGGAAGATAATCATTGCAGAAGAGAGGGTCAACGTGTTTTTCAAAGCACCAGAAGGCAGGACAAGAAGCAACGGATGGAAACTGGTCAAGGAGAGAAACAACATAGAACTAAGGAGAAATTTCCTGACAGTGAGAACAATTAATCAGTGGAACTGCCTGCTCCCAGAAGTTGTGGACGCTCCAGCACTGGAGGTTTTTACGAAGAGATTTGACAGTCATTTGTCTGAAATGAGTAAAGAGTTTCCTGCCTAAGCAGGGGGTTGGACTAGAAGACCTCCAAAGTCCCTTCCAAGTCTTCTATTCTATTCTGTTCTGTTCTGTTCATTCCTTCTCTACTCTACTCTACACTATTGTTCTATCCTACCCTACCCTACCCTACCCTACCCTACCCTACCCTACCCTACTCTACTCTACTCTACTCTACTCTACTCTACTCTATTATCTGCTTCTATCCCTACCCTACCCTATTCTATTTTCTATTTTCTATTTTCTATTTTCTATTTTCTATTTTCTATTTTCTATTTTCTATTTTCTATTTTCTATTTTCTATTTTCTATTTTCTATTTTCTATTTTCTATTTTCTATTTTCTATTTTCTATTTTCTATTTTCTATTTTCTATTTTCTATTTTCTATTTTCTATTTTCTATTTTCTATTTTCTATTTTCTATTTTCTATTTTCTATTTTCTATTTTCTATTTTCTATTTTCTATTTTCTATTTTCTATTTTCTATTTTCTATTTTCTATTTTCTATTTTCTATTTTCTATTTTCTATTTTCTATTTTCTATTTTCTATTTTCTATTTTCTATTTTCTATTTTCTATTTTCTATTTTCTATTTTCTATTTTCTATTTTCTATTTTCTATTTTCTATTTTCTATTTTCTATTTTCTATTTTCTATTTTCTATTTTCTATTTTCTATTTTCTATTTTCTATTTTCTATTTTCTATTTTCTATTTTCTATTTTCTATTTTCTATTTTCTATTTTCTATTTTCTATTTTCTATTTTCTATTTTCTATTTTCTATTTTCTATTTTCTATTTTCTATTTTCTATTTTCTATTTTCTATTTTCTATTTTCTATTTTCTATTTTCTATTTTCTATTTTCTATTTTCTATTTTCTATTTTCTATTTTCTATTTTCTATTTTCTATTTTCTATTTTCTATTTTCTATTTTCTATTTTCTATTTTCTATTTTCTATTTTCTATTTTCTATTTTCTATTTTCTATTTTCTATTTTCTATTTTCTATTTTCTATTTTCTATTTTCTATTTTCTATTTTCTATTCTATTCTATTCTATTCTATTCTATTCTATTCTATTCTATTCTACTCCATTCTATTCTATATTCCGACTCCATTCTACTCTACTATATTTCTACTTGGTACAGTGGATGGATCCCTGGAAGAGATTCCTCAATTTGCAACAGTTCATTTAGTGATTGTTCATATTTATGACAGTCACAGTATCCCGGGGCCATGGGATCCCCTTTTGTGACCTTCTCACAAGCAACGCCACTGGACAAACAGGATTCACTTAACAACCAGGTTACTAACTTATCAACTGTGACTGATGATTCACTTAATAACGGTGGCAAGAAAGAGGCAAAATTCACTGAACAACTGTCTCACTCAATGACAGAAATTTTGGACTCCATTGTGATCATACATCGAGGAATGTCTGTAAGGAGGCCTGCATCTTTAACGAGAACTAATCAGTTTCTTTTTGTCTCCCTCCCCTGCAAAGAGGGAGCTGACCTTCGCTTAATCCTAGATTATGTTCTTAACCAGGAAGGGCCCTGTTGTGCTTTGCACTTAAGATGTCGATACTTGGCTTGTTTAGTTTAATTTAGTTTACTTTATTGTCATGGCATCTGTACAATGAAATAAAATACCTTCTTCAGTGTACAATTTATGACTATGAAAATAAACACAAACACACATCCCTCACACGCCACACACTGAAATGAAAACCCCTGATATTGCATTAATATTGTGCTATACAGAAGAATTCAACAGAGCTACTGCCCTGGGATAGAAGCTGTTTGTCCTTGTTTTTATTATTCTGTACCGTCTGATAGAAGGTAATAGTTCCAAAAAAGGGTTCCCAGGATGAGACAGGTCTTTGAGATCATTTTGAACTTTCTTAAGGCAGCGGGAGCTATAAAGCTCCTCCAAAGAGGGGAGAGGGCAACCCAGGATCCTCTGGGCAATAACATTAACCCTCTGGAGTGCTGTCCTATCTGCCTTTGTGCAATTGGCAAACCAGACACAGGTGTACTAAGTTAAGATACTCTCTATGGTGCAGCGGTAGAAGGTCACCAGCAGTTTTTCATTCCGTTGTTGTTTTCTGAGAAGTCTCAGGTAGCATAATCTCTGCTGGGCCCTTTTGACCAGGGCTGCAATGAGAGCTCCACTTTGTTGCAGATGGTCCCGCTCTTTTCCGGCTTTTCTTAGCACCCCAGAAGCCCGGCTTCATTCCCTCTCTTTCTGTGACCCACCACGTAAAGCCAGGAATCGGGGTTTGTATACTTGTACTGCCCTTAGAGCCATAAGGGCCAAGGGCCTTTTGCTTGTTTGTTTTGAAAAAGCCTCGTTAAATGATGAGGAAGGTGTCACCTTCATCATCCGCGATAAACAATGATCCATCATGGAGATTCCTGCCAAAGAGGAATGAGCTATGTGTGCCTTAACCTCAGTGGTGGGATTCAAAAAGTTTTGCCACCGGTTTGGTGGGCGTGACTTGGTGGGCACGCATTGTTTGTGTGTGCACACGCTTTGTGGGCATGTGTGCGCCAAACGCGCCCTTTGTGCAGGCACAGAGGTGTTCCAACTCACCTCCTGCAAGCCTGCCCTCTCCCGGTCGTATAAGCAGCTGCTGCGCAGCACTCTGCTGTGCCGTGCAAAGCAGATGCTCTTCAAAAGCAGGGGATAAAGGTGAGTATGGGAGCCCGGGAGGATGAGTGAGCCCAACAGCAGAACGACGGAGAGAACTGGTTCGATCTTTGCTGGTCATCGCTGCTACCGGCTCAGGAGAACTGGGCTGAACTGGTAGAATACCCCACTGCTCAACCTTAACTGAGATGGATCATCTCGCCCAGTCCCTGGAATCCCTTTCAGATAGAGTATTTGGGCTTGTCTTGGTATCTGAAATCCATTGGAGACTCAACTTGAAGAGACTAAAAAGCCACAAAGAGACTAGAAGCATTTGAAATGTGGATTTACAGGTGGCTGTCCTATATAAGTTGGGTTGGGTTGACAAAATCAGAAGCAAGGAGGTGATAAGCCACCTGGGAAAGCATCGAAAACATAAAAGAAGCAAAAATTATAATATTTTGGACATGTGATGCAACACCTGGAAAAATAGGCCATACTTCACTTCATCCTCCAGGGAAAGATTGAAGGCCAATGAGGTCCAGGCAGAAGAAGAACATCGTAGCTTCAAAATCTAAGGGACTGGATTGGATGAAATTCAGCAGCATTTTTTCATGCGGCTGTTGATAAAAACAGGATAGCCAACATGATTGCCAACTTCTGATGATGGATATGGCACAAGAAGAAGAAGAGTCTCCAAACCCAGCAACTTTAAGACTTGTGGACTTCAACATCTGGAAATTCTCTTCCAGCTTTTGGGAGTTGAAGTCCAGAAGTCTTAAAGTGGCTGGGTTTGGAGACCCCTTAGCTGGATGGGTGGGTGGGTGCTGTATTTCTTGAGACAACTGATGGAGATCTCAAGCCATTGTTGCTAGAGGAGATGGCCACATATTGTCTTTATTTTGGGTCCTCATTGTTTCTCCAGCTTTTTCAAGAAAAGACATTGTAGGCACCTATAGATTCCAGGGCTTCAGGTGGTCTTCTTGGTAGCACTAATTCAGCTTAAAAGCTTTGACAATGGCTTAGATTAATGTTCCCATCTGATTTGGATCTTTTAAGGGCATTGGTTAGAATGCAGTATTGCAGGCAACTTCTACCTGCCGGTTGCCTGCAATTTGGCAGTTTAAATCTCACCAGGCTCCAGGTTGACTCAGTCTTCTGAGGTGGGTAAAATGAGGACCCAGGCAGTTGGGGGCAAGAGGCTGACTCCGTAAACCACTTGGAGAGGGCTGGAAAGCACTGTGAAGAGGTATATAAATGTAAGTGCTATTGCTGTTGCTGTTGCTAACTCTGCCCACTGCCAGCAATTTAATCCTGACCGAGTCAGAGTTGACTTAGCCTTCCATCCTTCTAAGGTTGGTGAAATGAGGACCCAGATTGTTAAGGGAAATATGCCGAATCTGTAAACAACTGTGAAGCAGTATATAAGTCTAAGTGCTATTGCTACTTTCCTTCCTTCCTTCCTTCCTTCCTTCCTTCCTTCCTTCCTTCCTTCCTTCCTTCCTTCCTTCCTTCCTTCCTTCCTTCCTTCCTTCCTTCCTTCCCTCCCTCCCTCCCAGTGGTCAGAATGCAGCATTGTAGGCTAATTCTGCCGACTGCCAGCAGTTCAATCCTGAATGGCTCAAGATTAAATCAACCGTCCATCCTTCTGAGGTGGGTAAAATGAGGACCCAGATTGTGGGGGGCAAGAGGCTGACTCTGTATACCGCTTAGAGAGGGCTGCAAAGTCCTGTGAAGTGGTATATAAGTCTGTGCTGTTGCTATTGATGGGGTGATCTTCCTCTCTTCTCTTTTCTAGCTTTATCTTCTACTGTGCTCCTTTGCACATTTTAAAATCCACAGGTAGTCCTTGGCATAAGATCAAAATTGAGCCCCAAACTGATGTTGCTGAGAGAGAAATTTCTGACGTGCATTTTAGTTCCGTTTTATGACTTTCCTTGCCACAATCGTTCTGGGAACCACTGCTGTTGTTAACTTAGTCACACGGTTGTTAAGCGAATCTGATTTCCCGTTGACTTTACTTGTCAGAAGTTTGCAAAAGAGAATCGCGGGAAACTGCGACCATCATAAATAAGGAGTCAGTTGCTAAGCGCCTGAATTTCGATCCCCTGATTGTGGGGGAGGCCATGACGATCGTAAGTGTGAGAAACGGGCCTACGTCACTTTTTTCCCATGCCCGTTGTAACTTCATAAGGCCACTAAACAATGGGTTGTAAGTCCTCGTATTACTGCAGGAGCATTTTTACAGTTGCAATATCGGGATCAATTTGCAATCTTCCCTTGTCAGACTTCGGCTTTAATTACCCAGACAGGTGATTCATTGCCCATCACTGAAAGGTGCAATATTAATCAGAGGTATTTGAATTACAGCAGAACCACTGAAGCCTGAGCAAAAGGTGAGAATGACAGATTGTGTTGCCAGGTGTCCACAAAACACTCCACCTGGCAGATGGTCTCCTTGAGCCCATGAGCCGCGGTGGCGCAGTGGTCAGAGTGCAGTACTGCAGGCTGCTTCTGCTGACTGCCGTCTGTCTGCAATTTGGCAGTTTGAATCCCACCAGGCTCAAGGTTGACTCAGCCTTTCATCCTTCTGAGGTGGGTGAAATGAGGACTCAGATTGTTGGAGGCAAGAGGCTGTAAATTGCTTAGGTAAAGGTAAAGGTTCCCCTTGCACAGAGTGGTTACTCGTTTCCGGCTCTGGGGGTGGTGCTTCTCTCTGTTACAAAGCCAAAGAGCCAGCACTGTCTGAAGATGTCTCCATGGTCATGTGGC
>BHFT01061324.1:0-48580 GCA_004320025.1 Laticauda laticaudata
AAGGTTCCCCTCGCACATACGTGCTACTCGTTTCCGGCTCTAGGGGGGCAGTGCTCATCTCCGTTACAAAGCTGAAGAGTCAGCGCTGTTCGAAGACGTCTCCGTGATCATGGGGCTGGCAGGACTAAACGGCGAAGGCGCACTGAATGCTGCATTTTTTAAAGTGCTTTCGAACTGCTAGGTTGGCAGATGCTGAAACAAGTAATGGGAGCTCACTCCATTACACGGTGCTAGGGAATCGAACCACCAAACTGCCGACCTTTCTGATTGACCAGCTCAGCGTCTTAGCCATTGAGCCCCCGCATCCCCCAAAAATGCAATACAATGTTATAAATATGTTGCCGTCTTTATATGATACAAGGTGCATTGAAGGGTTAATATACAGAGGTTAGTATGGGGTCCACTATGCTTCTGGGGCCCACAGGCAAGTACAACCATTAAGACAGCCCTGCTGGCAAGGTGGTCAGAAGCTCCGTAGATCTTCCGTCTCGTCTCTGAGAAGAACAACTTTCTCTCTTGTCCTCCCTTCTCCTTCCTGTACCGAGAGAGGCGAGGAGAGGTCCTTCAGACTACCTCAAGGAAAGATGCCACTCTAATGTCCAGTCCTGCATGGTGTGGAAACAGACCGAGAAAAAAAGATTCCTGAGAACAAGGACTTGCTTTCCTTAATGTGTACTCTAGCTGTCATTAGTGAGAGTAAATCAGGGAGGGAAGGAGGAAGGAAAGAAGGAGAAAAGAAGAAGGGGAAGGAAGGAAAGACAAAAGAAAGGAAAAGGGAGGGAAGGCAGAAAGGAAGGAAGGAAGAGAAAAGGAGAAAAGGGGGAGGAAGGAAAGACAAAGAAGGAGAAGAGAAGGAAAGATGAAGGAAGGAAGAAAAGAAGGGAGGAAGGAGAAGGAAGGAAGGTGAAAAGGGAGGAAGGTAAGATGAAGGAGGGAGGAAAGGAAGGAGTGGGGAGGGAAAGAAGAAAGGAGAAAAGAAAGGAGAGGAAGGAAGGAAGGAGGAGGGACGAAGTCACTTTGGTCTACTTGAGAAGATTAATATTTTAAAAATTCATAATAAGCTATGAGGCAGAATGCTTCAAGATTATTTATTTTACTCAACCCTGTCTAGGGTAGTTTCCTCTGAATCCCTGCAGCTATTGAGGGAATTCACACAAACTAGAGCTCTCTCTCTTCAGTCATCAAATCTCTTCCCCTTTAACACTTTTACTAAAAGCCGATAATTGCTGTGTAAATACTGAATCGCTCCACATTCCACGTGGAATGAAACAGTAAAGCCCCTAAATATTTATATAAAAATGTTAATGTTATAACTGTGGTAGTTTATGGACCACAAGAAGAAAGAACTCAACTTTTAGATTGTGTAGGGCAGCTCCTACTTTGAGTATATTGTCCTATTCTGGGCACCCCCACTTACAGGAAAGGATTTGGAGAAAGGCAGCAAGGATCAATAGAAGATTAAAAGTGTCTTCATAAAAAAAGAAATTAAAGTTAAGATTGTTTAGAATTAGAATGGTGGTCTCCAAAATTCTAAAAGTTTGTCGCACAGAAGATCAAAGCCTGTCATTTCTCAAACCACAATGTAGGACGTGAAAGGAATGAAGTTTGCTCCTAAAAGTATATAATCCTAGGATGTAGGTTGGCCTCATGGCCTGGCTAACCACAGATGCCATCATGTCATCGAAGAAAGTTGTCTTAAGTTGTCTTTGCGTTGGCGATATTTGAAAGCAGCTGAATTGGTTGTCTTAGGCGAGTTCAGGTTAGTTGTCTGGACTTTGGAATTAAAACCCAGAAAATGACGGAAGAGCATCCCTTCGAATCGTTTGAATGTGGAGTATTGGCTGGAAGAATTTCTTGTGGATATCTCAGAAGTAGCTTGTTGCTTGTATCCTGACTATTCATATTGACTGTTTCCTAGCATAATTTGATTGCTTATTGTACTCTACGACTATTATTAATTGTTGTACCTTATGATTCTTGACGAATGGATCTTTTCTTTTATATACACTGAGAGCATTTGCACCAAGACAAATTCCTTGTCTGTCCAATCACACTTGGCCAATAAAGCTATTCTATTCTATTGTATTCAATTGTATTCTATCCTATCCAATCCTATCCTATCCTACTCTACTCCATTCCCTTCTATTCTATATTGACTGTTTCCTAGTATGATTTGATCGCTTATTGTACCCTATGACTATCATTAAGTGTTGTACCTGATGATTCTTGACTCTTGACGAATTTATCTTTTCTTTTATGTACCCTGAGAGCATTTGCACCAAGACAAATTCCTTGTGTGCCCAATCATACTTGTCTGATAAAGAATTCTGTTCTGTTCTATTCTATTCTATTCTATTCTATTCTATTCTATTCCATTCCATTCCATTCCATTCCATATTTTCTATCCTATCCTATCCTATCCTATCCTATCCTATCCTATCCTATTCATAGGAATATTTGTAATTGTAAGCTTCCCCTCATGATCAAAATGGATGATAATCAGGAGTGGGATTCAAAAATTATAGCAATGGGTTCTGTGCCCAGTTATTGGGAGGGTGTGGCCAGGGTGGGCTTGGCCTAGTCAGCCTCCTGCACTACACCTGGGGTGTGTGTGTTTTTGCCCACCCCGGGCTCCGGAGGTTCTCTGGAAGCTGGAAACGGGAGAACTTTTGGGAGGCCCATTTTTCACCTTCCTCAAGCCTCTGTGCATGCCCTGCACTTACCTGCATCCAAAATGGGCCACGTGGGGACTCCTGGGAGGAGCAGGGTGGGATGGGCAGGGCCAGCCAGGAATGGGATTTGGGGGTTCTCTGAACTGCATAGAATCTTAGCTAGGGGCTCTCTTGAACCCCTGCGCAACTCCAGCAGCCCACCCCTGATGGAAATATTTGTTCTCCTGCACATGTGCCTGTGGGCACACACAAACACACACACACAAACACAATTTTAAGATATTGCTTCCCCCACAAGGCCTTTGGTTGAAAATTCTCTCCGACTACCTGTTGCCTGTCTCCTGGGCTGGTAAATATCTGAAGTGACTTCTCCGAAGGCTTAGAGGGAGGGTCTCGCAAGGTTCTGAATTGCTGCTGGTCAGTTCGTTCCATCAAGCATTATTGTTATGATTATTTTCAAAGTGGGTCAAGTTGTTTTGTCATTGCAAGCGTGGATTCCTGGTCCTTTTACAAGCCCTGGTTACTATGGAGACCACAGAAGACATTGGCCATGCCTGTTCCTGGTCTGGGTCCAAAAAAACAATGCTGGGGCTGAGCCGAAACAGTCAAAGTTTCAGAAATCTGGAGTGGAGAGTTGTTGAGAAGGACAACAAATGGTCATAGGTCTCTGAATAGCGCTAGCAACAGCACTTAGACTTACGTACCACTTCACAGTGCGTTACAGCCCTGTCTAAGCAGTTTACAGAGTCAGCCTATTGCCCCAAACTATCTGGGTCTTCATTTTACAAACCTCGGAAAGATGGAAAGATGAGTTAACCTTGAGCTGGTCAGGACTGAACTGCAGGCAGTGGGCAGAATTTGTCTGCAACACTGCATTCTAACTATTGTGTCACCATAGATAGCCCTTCCTTCCTTCCTTCCTTCCTTCCTTCCTTCCTTCCTTCCTTCCTTCCTTCCTTCCTTCCTTCCTTCCTTCCTTCCTTCCTTCCTTCCTTCCTTCCTTCCTTCCTTTCCTCCCTCCTTCCTTCTTCCCTCCCTCCCTCCCTCTCTTCCTCCCTCCCTCTTGCAGGTCCTGCTCAAACAGCACTTCTATGACATGTCTTGGCTAGAAGGAAATCCACTTCCAATGATTTTTTTTTCTGTTGAAAGAAAGATTTAGGAGATCAGGGATCCATAGTTCCTGAGTTAAATGTCTTCACTCACTACCAGGGGTGGGCTTCAAAAACTTCAGCAATGGGTTCTCTGCATAGTTGCTGGTAGGCGTATTCATGGTGGGCGTGGCCTAGTCAGCCTCCTGCACCATGGTGTGGGGGTTGTTTTTGCCCACCCCAGGCTCTGAGCCTCCGAGAGGGTGAAAACGCACTTCCCGGGCTCCGGAGTCTCTCTGGTAGCTGGAAACACGTCCATTTCCGCCCTTCCCAAACTTCCAGGTGGGCCATTCTTTGCCCTGTCCCAACCTCCATGTGCACCCTACACTTACCTGCACCCAAAACAGGCCACCTGGGGACTCCTGGGAGGGGGATGGAGGGGTGAGCAGGAGTTCTCTGAACTACATAGAATCTTAGCTAGGGGCTCTTCCGAATGCCCGTGAACCCTCAGCTGCCCACTCCTGCTTGCTCCCCACTGTGGTTGGCTGAGCCAAGTTCCCATCCTGGTTTTTTTCACTCAAGGTGTTTCTCTCTTCCTTCTCTCCAGCACTGCCAGTAACTCGAACCGCAGTACTCCTGCTTGCTCCCCAGTCCTGCGCAAACGCTCCCGGTCTCCCACACCACAAGACCCCCAAGGAGACACCATGGTGGAGAAGGGGTTGGATCATTCTTCGGACAAATCTCCTTCCACGCCAGAGCAAGGCGTGCAACGAAGTTGTTCCTCCCAATCTGGTCGTGGTGGGGCCAAGAATTCTAAGGTCAGTTGATTTGTTCATCGTTGAGCACTCTTTATCTTCTGGTTCACCTTCCCCAGTAGGCATTTGTCATTCTGATCTTGCTTCCTTTTCATCGTCTCACTTTATCTTGAATTTTGTTCTGAGCAAGGCTTCCACACACTTATTTTAAGAACAAGTCTTGTTTTATTGCAATGCTGGGAATTGTTTTCATTCCCGGCCAGTAATGAATCTCAAACAGTCCCTCGAGATAAGGATCCACCTTTCCTTTCTGTGAAGTGCTGCCAATAACAGAAGTATCAAATGAACTAGAAAAAAAAACCAGCCAAAGTACAAAGAGTTCAAGAATGAGTCTGAACTGAGCAAACGACTGCTTCCTGCAAAGGTTTCATCATCTTTGCCTGTCCTTTATCCCTTATGGGAGGGGCAGTCACCTCCCAGCCTTACTCCCGAGTCACTCCTTTTGTCTCAGCTGGTCTCGCCTTCTAGCAGCTCTGTGCACACATGCATGGGGAACAGGGTCCCCTGGGCCATCTGCCTTGTTGTTGCCAGACTCCGAAGGCTCCGGGGTCAGCACCCCATTCCCAGATGGTCCTGGCCCCATCTCTGCATTGGATGCAGAACCCTCGTCTGAGTCCTATCCAGACTCTCAGACTGGTCCCCGTTCTTCCCCACTATCAGATTCCGCTGCCGTGTGCATAGGCCATTGGCAAACAACAACAATTTTGAACAACTATGTCTTAACTCGCCAGTTGTGGTACAAAGCTCCAAACATCTACCGTCATCATCTCCCATTTTACATGACGACATCTGGATAGAGATTCCCCAACAAACAAGTTCTGAGATGAACCTTGATGGTGGATGGGACTTTGAATTTTTTTCCTCCCTCCTGTTCTCTTTTAGAAGCAACATCCCAAAGGTTCTTTCTTTTTCCAAGAGGCAAGTGGACTTTCTGGGTTTTATTTTGAAGACATTTCCCTTCTCATCCAAGAAACTTCTTCAGAACTGAAGAAGCTTCTTGGATGAGAAATGAAACCTCTTCAAAGAAAAATCAGAAAGTCCAGTTGCCTCTTGGAAAAAAAAAAGCACCTTTGGGACAACCAGGACATGGATGTGAGTGAGAATCTCCGTAGACATTTAGAAGCAACACTTAGAAAATCCCTACCTGTGTATACAGGAGGAATATGAACAAGATGGCCGAGAAGTTCTGAACCATCCAATAAATGATTGTAAAAGGAAGCACTCAACTTTGAATAGATGTGCAAAACCTAAGAACTTCTGCAACATAACAAGATTTTCTATTTGGGGAGGGGGTGGAGAAGCCATTTTTGGAATCGTTCCTTAAATACCATAAGGATATCAGAAGAACCCTACAAGATTAGACTAGGAACCTATTTAAACCAGCGGCCCTCAACCTTTTGGGCACTGGGTACCAATTCCATGGAGAAAGGCTTTTCCGTGGACTGGAGGAGGTGTGGTTTTGTGTGTTGCCTGCACCCTATGGATGGGGCTTGCATGGCGCGGTTTCTGACATGTCGTGGCCTGGTGCCAATCTACGGACCTGGAGTTGGGCTTCCCTGATCTAGACCAACTATTTGCTTTCACTTTGGCCAAGCAAGTGCCTATAAGGAAGTCCCAAATCTGATAGGCAACAGCAATTCTCTGCATTTGCACCATGGCAATTGAAGTAGGCAACCAATTACGTATGAGCCAACAGTGTGTGGAGGCAGCCAAAAAAGCCAATGCAATCCTAAGTTGCATTAACAGAGGGATTCAATCAAGATCAAAGGAGGTACTAATACCACTTTATAAAGCCTTAGTAAGACCACATCTCGAGTACTGCATCCAGTTTTGGCCAGATGTGGAGAATCTGGAAAGAGTGCAGAGAAGAGCAGCCAGGATGATTAAGGGGATTGGAGACTAAAATATATGATGAACAGTTGCAGGAAATGGGCCTGGCTAGTCTAGCAAAGAGAAGGACCAGGGGAGACATGATAGCAGTCTTCCAATATTTGAGGGGCTGCCACAGCCTTTTTCAACGTGATGTGGTGACGTGACCACGTTTTATGATGCTTTTGCTGAAAACCAATGCTTCTCCAGTGTTTTGCAAAACCATGCCCATCATGAACCATGGGTTAAGCATTCGCTTAATGACTGTTGCTGCAAACCCCCCCCCCCCAATTCCTGCAGACGACCATCATGACATACAACCGTAACGGGCAGGCTCCATTACGGTCGTATGTTGAGGATTACCCGTATACGCTGTGATGTTTCAAAATAGCCTGTTCCCCATTTTAAATCAAAAGATCCTTTTTTCAGAATAGAAGCCGGAAGTAACAGGAATAATTAAGCTCTATTGGGGTCATGTATTGTTTCTCTGGAGGAGGAATGAATAGGCAAGCACCTACAGGTGTATGCCTGCCCATAAATTAGGTGTAGGTGAAAAGCTGTGTCTCACATTTCACAAATGGAGCTGTTGAAATTTCCTCATTCCTTCTTTTCATTCTTTTTCCCTGGATTTTTAAGGCATTATCCAATCAGACTTTGTAAAATTGTATTCATGCCTGTCCTGAATAAGGCAAAATTGGATATATATTATCACATTTCCCGATAAGGAAATTCCTCCCTAAAAGAGGAATTATTGAACCTGTCATCTGCATCTCTATAACTGTCTGGTTTGCTTCTGCAACCCAACAAGACAGACACAGACTCCAGAGAGTAATTAGGACTGTAGAAAAAACAATTACTACCAACCTGCCTTCCATCAAGGACCTGTATACTGCAAGAGTCGAAAAGAGGGCTGTGAAAATATTTACAGACCCCTCACATCCCAGACATAAACTGTTTCAACTCCTACCCTCAAAATGATGCTATAGAGCCCTGCACACCAGAACAACTGGACACAAGGACAGGTTTTTCCCCAATGCCATCACTATGCTAAACAAATAATTCCCTGAACACTGTCCAACTATTTACAAAGTCTGCATTACTATTACTATTAATCTTCTCACCACTCCTTCTCACCCATCCCCTCTCACTTGTGACTGTAAGACTGTAACTTTGTCACTTGTATCCTTACAAGTTATATTGACTGTTTCCTAGTATGATTTGTTTGCTTATTGTACCCCATGACTATTATTAATTGTTGGAACTTATGATTCTTGATGAATGTATCTTTTCTTTTATGTATACACTGGGAGCATTTGCACCAAGACAAATTCCTTGTGTGTCCAATCACACTTGGCCAATAAAGAATTGAATTCTATTCTATTCTATTCTATTCTATTCAAGACAGAATTGCCCATTAGGATCTTCTTTACAAAAGCAGAATGATATTTTTCCCCCCATTGTCCTCGTTGTTAGGACTTGTAACCCATGAAACCACAGGAAGCCCACGAAATCAAGGGTCCTGTCCATGACATACCAGCATGTGGGCCACATAGATGGCATGCAAAACCATGCCCCCTCCGGTCCACAGGAAAACCTCTCTCCACGGAACCCCAAAAGGTTGAGGGCCACTGGACTAAACCACCACCCAAATTCCTTTCTCTTCCAATTAGAGATGGCTCAAAGTGGCAAAAAAAAATACCCCCCCCCCAAAAAAAACCCCAGGTTTCTTGGGGTGTCCAACCTTGGCCACTGTAAGACTAGTGAATATTCTTATGCTTCAACAACTTTGGGCTGCCAGGGTGATTATATAGGCACTTAGGGAATGCATTGTTTCCCCCCACTCCCTTTTTCTGGCAGCTAAAAAGCCAAAAGAGTACCTTTCTAGTTGACACAGATTGCTGGTTCAGGAATTCTGGGAGTTGAAGTCTAGGGAGATGAAGCAGTTTTGGAACTCCATGTTCTGACACATCAATGATTGACCTCAACCATTTTCCATTCAACCCCCTTGTGAATAATTAAAAGCCACCCACAACCAGGCACTATATAGCCATAGCAATAGCGCTTAGACTTATACACCACTTCACAGTGCTTTCCAGCCCTGTCTAAGCAGTTTACAGAGTCAGCTTTTTGCCTCCCAACAATCGGGGTCCTCATTTTATTTACTTTGGAAGGATGGAAGGCTGAGTTAACCTCAAGCCGGTCAGGATCGAACTGCTGCTGTGAGCAGAATCAGCCTGCAATATTGCATTCTAACCACTGGGAAGGAAGGGAAGGGAAGAGAAGGAAGGGAGGAAGGAAGGAAGGAAGGAAGATAGCAAAAGCACTTAGATTTATATACTTCTTCCTAGTGCTTTACAGCCTCCCCTAAGCAGTTAAAAATGTCAGCCTCTTGCCCCCAACCATTTGGGTCTTCATTTTACCGACCTCGGAAGGATGGAAGGCTGAACCAACCTTGAACCAGTCAGGATCGAACTCCTGACTGTGGACAGAGTTAGCCTGAAATACAGCATTCTAACCACAGCCCTTATAAAAACACTTACAAATAGACAACGTGTAAAACAGCTCAGTGCAAGCATTCTGGAGAGAGAGAGAGAGGTTCCCTGAGGATGGGCTCCAGCACAAGTCCAAAACCTTGCAAGAATAAACCTTTGGTCCCGATGACCGACTTCGATTAGATCCTGCAACATTAAACACGATTGTACTTTCCTCCGTGATTGGCTTCTCTTTAACAAGATTCACAGGCTGTCATGGCGCTCTGTTGCCAACGGAGGGAGCCCTTTCCTATCCTTTCGGGCCCCACTAAGTAAGCTTGATGCAACTTTTACACCAACCCGTATCCTTATTTCACCCACAGCTCGGTGCCTGATGTACATGCAAGGAAAATGTTTTTGAGTCGACAGAAAAGATTTTCCTTTGAGAGAGTAATCCCACCCTTTGGAATGAAACATTGGGACATGCAGAGGGTTTGTAAAGGCCTATGGTTGTTAGGGCCCTTTGCCAACTTGTGGTCCCAGATGTGCGTCCTTTGTGCCTGATTTTATGCCCTGGAGAATCTCCTGCTTCCCTGGTCAATTGACGGGGGAGACTAACATGCTTGCTGGTTTAAGCACTTCTGACCAGTTCTGGAGAACCAGTAGTGGAAATTTGGAGTAGTTCAGAGAACCGGCAAATCCCACCTCTGACTGGCCCCGCCCCCATCTCTTCTCTGCCTCCCGAGTCCCAGCTGATTGGCTGGGTCTTCTTTGGTTGCCCTGCACAGGAGAACAAAGCTGGAAAGCAGGTTAGTGGGGTGGGGGAAGGAATGGGATTTTGCAGTAACCTTCCCCCTGGAGTGGGGAGTGTTTACACTATCTTTCCCCTGCCATGCCTACCAAGCCACCCAGAGCCTCCATCCAGACCCTACACTTGTCTGCATCCAAAATGGGCTGTGTGGAGACTCCTGGGTGAGTAGGGCCGGATGGTCGGTTCAACTACTGATTTGGCAAACCAGATATAAATTTAACATCCGGTTCACCCGAACCAGTCCAAACCGGCTGAATCCCACCCCTGTCCTTGGTACTTTCTGAGCTTGGTTGTTTCCTTGTAGATGTTTCATGACCCAATTAGATAATCCTCATCAGTGTATGTCAACAAGATGTCTGCAAGACAACAACCAAACTCAGAAAGCACCAAGGATCTCATACTTCGATCCTGACTGAGGACTCGCCTCGGAGGTTCATTTTTCATATGCCCCCAAAATATCAAGAGTGGAATTATCAGAACTGAAGGAGCCATCAGGGGCTCCAGGAAATGGAATGGAGGAATCTGTGACCCTTCAGGAGTGGCTCTAAGATCCCTCACCATTTTCCATGAGGACAATGGACAAAGCCATCTGGATTGGCCAGACTGGTACTTCTCCAGAGAGGTGATAGGTTGCTCTGAGTCTGCCCTTCTAAAAGATTGCTGGATCCTGGGAATGTTAAGGCACCAAGTTGCATTTCTTGAGATTCCTGGATCTTGGAATCTATTTGCTCTTCTGCCTCTTGGATAATCGATATGGGAAGTTCTCACCGGCATCGCTTCAGCTCTCAGCAAACTGACCCGACCCCTCGGGATGTAAACAGATGGAGGGTTGAAGCAAACTTACCAGAGTTGCTCTCCTAAAATACTGATCATGTGACAAAACTCACAGCCTCGACCCAGGTAAAATCCAGGGAGTCCTTGACTTACAATGGTTCATTTAGTGTCCGCTAAAAGTTAACAATGGCGCTGTGACCTTAGCAGCCTCCTTATGGTCACATGATCAAAATTAAGATACCTGGCCACTGATATGTACTTAGGACAGTTGCAGTGTTCTGGAGAATCATGTGATCCAGTGGTGGGATTCAATTTTTATTGGTGGGCACTTGGTGGGCGTGATGTGGCTTGGTGGGTATGGCAGGGGAAGGTTACTCTAAATCCTCATTCCCTCCCCATCCTACTAACCTGCTTTCCAGCTCCGTCCTCCTGTGCAGGGCAACCAAAGAAGACCCAGCCAATCAGCTGTAAAGGTTTAACCTTTACAGATGTATTCAATTGCACCTAACTGGCCAAACTCTGTGGAGTTCAGAGCCATGAAAACTCACAATTTAGGAGATGCTGTAAAATGCTGTGGCATTGTTAGAATATATTTTCCTTTTATCCCTCAGTCCCTATAGTTTTTCTCTGCTACATCTGGTCTTTCACCCTCATGCATAGATATCCTGGCTTTATATCCTCTCCACCTTTAAAACTATAGGTTCCTTTCGTTTCCTTTCTGATGTTTTCATGGTTTTCTTTTCTTTTCTTTTTTCCAGTATGACAGATTAAACCTGATCAAAGTAAGAACTTGATTCTCTCTTGTTTTCCTCAGTACGCCCTTCCCAGTTTTCCTTTTCTCTTTTTTCCTTCTTCCTCCTTCATTCTTCCTTTACTTAAATCAGAAAAAGTTAGAATCGATTCAGAAAGTTGCTCACGTGGTGGGAGGGACAGGCTTCAGCAAGAATCTTTGCTAGGACTGAGTAAATCTTTGCTCAAGATTTATCAAGGAGAGATGCAACCTACAACTAAGGAGAAATTCCTGAACTGTTAGAACAATTAATCAGTGAAACAACTTGCCTCCAGAAGTTGTGAATGCTCCAACACTGGAAGTTTTTAAGAAGAGACTGGACAGCCATTTATCTGGCAAGGGTGTCCAACCTTGGCCACTTGAAGATTTGTAGACTTCAACACCAGAACTCTTCAGCAAGAATCCTGGGAGTTGAAATCCACAAGTTTTCACCTTGTCAAGGTTGGACACCCCTGGTACAGGATCTCCTGATCCTGAGAGTTGTATTTGAAGACCTCCAAAATTCCTTCCAACTCTTCTTCAGGGACCCTTGGAAGTTGATTCGACAAATTTCCTTGAAACTCAGATTTCTTCCCAGCTCTTCCTGTCTTTTAGGTCTTGCACTGATCCAACTGCCCAACTAAACATTCTCGGCATTCTTTGCAAGAAAGGCATCCAGGTTCCTGGCAATTTTAGCCACCCATTTCTTTGTCTTCTCCTGCACATCGATAGGAATGCTGTGGCTCAGTAGTTAAGACGCTGAGCTTGTCAATCAGAAAGGTCGGCAGTTCAGCGGGTCAAATCCCTCGCACCGCGTAACGGAGTAAGCTCCTGTTACTTGTCCCAGCTTCTGCCAACCTGGCAGTTCGAAGGCACGTAAAAAATGCAAGTAGAGAAATAGGGACCACCTTTGGTGGGAAGGGAACAGCGTTCCATGCGCCTTTGAAGGCATTTTGTCATGCCAGCCACACGACCATGGAGACGTCTTCAGACAGCGTTGGCTGTTCGGCTTTGTAACAGAGATGGACACCACCCACTAGAGCCGGAAACAAGTAGCACGTATGTGCGAGGGGAACCTTTACCTTTAACTATGCCATCTTTTCAACATAATCTTGCCTAAGAGTTTCAACGACTCTTCGATATACTGCTGATATAAATTCCAATTTGACAACTAATAGGATGTTTAAATTAAACCAATGGACTCAGTTAACAGAGGATTTTATCATTCAAATTCAAAACAGACCTTTGAATTCTGTTGAGAAAACAGATATGACATCTTTTACAATGTCATAAGTTTCTGGTGATAACATTAGAAGATAGTCATCTTTATGATACCGTAGATGGGTCATTTACCTGCCTGTATTTCAACCTCTCTAGCGTGCCCTTTTACCTTTTTATACGTTCTGCATTTTTTTCTGTTTTTTTTTTAATCCTCAGTTTAAAGTCGTAACCATCAGTGCTTTGTTTTGTTCTATGCTTGGTTTCCATTGTAGGTTTTAGTTTTTCATGTGTGTGTGTGTGTAGATTGTTTGCTTCTTAGTTAGATTATTGTTGCTATGTGTTTGTGTTGTATGCTGCTCAGTGTCACCCTAAATTGAGTGGCTTTATAAATGCCAAAATAAATAAATAAACAACTGCAACTTTAAAATATACTTGAAGGTATCCCTGTCCTCCCATCTTAATTTTTAATGTTCAAAGTTTTCGTTGTTGTTTTTATGAAGTCCTAAACTGCCCATAGTTGCTTAACAATGGGATGGACAGTGTATAAATTTAATAAATAATACATAAATAAATAAAAATAAATAAAAATAATAATAATAATACTAATAATGTTATTTACTTCTTCACTCATCCAGACAGCATCACAAAAACAACAGCAGAGCCCAAAATTCACCAAGCAAGTTGCAAAATTTAAATAGTAAACTTCGACTTAAAAAAACCTAGGGTGCTACTGTTAATTGGCTGACAATGCCAGGGTTTTCTTTTAAAATAAGCATTTTAAAGCATTCCCATAACATAAATTTGACCATTTGTATACAATTTTATTTATTATTTTATTTTATTCTATTTCATTTCATTTTATATTATTTTTTTTTATTCTATTCTTTTATTCTTTTTTATTCTTTTATTTTTATTCTTCTCTATTATATTCTTAATTCATATTCTATTCTGTTCTATTCTATTCTATTCTATTCTATTCTATTCTGCTCTACTCTATTTCATTCCATTCTCCATTCTATTCTATTCTATTCTATTCCATTCCATTCCATTCCATTCTCTTTCCTATTCTATCCTATCCTATCCCATCCCATCCCATCCCATCCCATCCCATCCCATCCCATCCCAACCCATCCCCTCCTATTCTTCATTCCAACATCTATTCTATTCTATTCTTTTTTTAATTTTTATTCTGTTTTAATTTTTATTCTATTTTAATTTTTATTCTATTTTAATTTTATTTTTTTATTACCTATGTGCCACCCAACTCATCTAGAGGTGACTCTGGCCAGCTGACAAACATTAAAAGTACTGTTTTTAAATCGGGTCAAAAGAGAACCACCTCAAATAGAATTCTTTGGCAGAGGTGTCCTTGGTAGGGAGTCTTCATACAAGATACCATCTATAAACTGGCAGTTAAGCTCTACTTTAGAACCCATGAGGCCAACCAAATAAGACATAGATGTCATCAGAGTGAGAGCATTTGCAATCCACCCGAGGGAGGGGAAGTCTTTATATACTGTATATAAAGACTTGCAGCCATGAAGAAAAGCACCTTGTTTTGTTTCTCCCACCTGCAGTTTCTAATGTCAGAAGGAACATTAATCTGTGCTTTAAAAAATGATCTCAAGAATCAACTCTCAAAA
The DNA here is from genome assembly GCA_004320025.1 of Laticauda laticaudata. NCBI lineage: Eukaryota > Metazoa > Chordata > Lepidosauria > Squamata > Elapidae > Laticauda > Laticauda laticaudata. The sequence continues at coordinate 14,134 of BHFT01061324.1, forward strand.
GAGATCTTTTGGGATCTCAAAAATGAACACTCTAAAACACAGGAGTTTTGACCAGGAGTCAAAACTTTTGGAAATAAACAAGGATGGGGCACATTCCCTAAAGCCTATCCTTTGGATAACTTTCATTTCTGAATATTTCTCCAAGGTGGATCCGAGGGCTGGAACCGATCCACAAAATAGAGTGTATTTCATCCTAGTTCATCTGAATTCCACACTGAACCTGACACAAGCACCATCTTAGCTCAGAGGTCTCCAAACTCGGCAACTTTAAGACTTGTGGACTTCAGCTCTCAGAATTCTCCAGCCAGCATAGCAAGTTTGGGGACCTCTACCTTAGCTCTTGCTGATTGGCTCTTGCTCTTGCTGGCTAGGGACCCCTACCTTGGCTATGCTGGCTGGAGAATTCTGGGAGTTGAAGTCCACAAGTCTAAAAGTTGCCAAGTTTGGGGACTCCTACCTTGGCTCTTGGGAGTCTGAGAGCTGAGTTGGAAATCAGTGTTGGCTTACAAGCTGGATGGCTCTGGCTCCCTTCTCACTACTACATTTTGATTGTCTTTCTCAACCTGAATTTGCTCTACTTTTTTTTCAAGGTTGCCATATTTAGCCAGGCTAAATCATCCTTTGTTTCAGGCTGAAAGACACTGAGCTGAGATCCATGTGAAACTGTTCTCATCTGAACAGCCCAAGAAACTGTCTGTGTCTATTGTTTGCTTAAGTAAACAGAAGTGAATGTAGGCTTAACTGTGGAAGGTATGTTTCCCTCCCCAAACTCGCCCAAACCTCAGAAGTACTCTATAACTTTAGAAAAAAGAGGCCATCCCAACTGGTTGTCTGTGTTGACTTTTTCTCTGTAGCAACAAAGATGCCTAAGAAACATCAAGACATAAACATGATTTAAACCACAGAGTTGAAGAAGTTGATGAATAGATGCCTTTTAGATATAAACACCATCACAGAGAGAATTGGGTGGTACCTAACTGTGTCATCTAACACTCCCTTCAATTCTACCCAGGTTTCTATCTGAGCCTTTATTCTCCTTCAGGCAGAAAGCACAACCAAGAATTTTACACAACACCAGACGTGTTCTGACAATCAGATTAAATCTCAAAAGTTCTCTTCGAGGGCACCCACTTCCTGCCATTTATATATCTTGTATACTATACTCTATATACTATACTATATAGTATACTATACTATACTGTATTTATACAGATAAATAAATGTAAGATAATTGGCTGTATCATTTCTGTAAATTAAATTAATATCTGAAATGAGTAAGGAACAGGACTCATTTTTGAAGTCTGCACAACATATCTGATTGAACTTCTAGTGTTGCACACAGGTTCGAGCTTTAAAATACGTAGTTATGGTCTCTTGTGTCCCTCCTATTGTGTATTTGGCGTTTGATATAAAAACTAAAAAATGAAAGCCAGTTGATCAGTGCTTGGATTTTCCTGATTTAAAAAGAAATTCTGAGTGTAAATTACATTCCTGGTTAAGACTTGGGACCAGTTGCTGTTGACAATCAGTGTTCTAATTTGGCCAACAAGTTGTGATTAAAAACCTGCAAGTCCATTCTACAAACCATGAAGTTCTGTTTTTTTCTCCATCATGTCTACTTTCACAGATGTTAGCCAACACTTGGCATAACATTTCCAAAGTTTTAGGTGGTTGTCAAGTTTCCCTCCACCCTCATTCTTCTTCCTTTGCCTACTCCTGAAATTTCCATACTAATTGTGTGTGTTTTTTCCTGTTTGTTATTTTTATTTTCTCTTCACAGAAAAGCCAGAGTTGGTACAATGTAAGTATTTCAGCTTTTTATGTGTGTGTGTGTGTGTGTGTGTGTATTTACTTGCATGAAGGGAAGATGGTTGGGAAGATATGAGCTTTTGCAATTTCACTCTTCAGCATGAAAAGAAGGATACATGAAATGAGTGCAGATTTGGGAGTCGCCATGGATATTAGCTTTTTATTAGCAAGAACCATATATTAAATCACAGATATTCTTCTGTGTAGAAATCCCCTTGTGACTGCTAGATCCTTAGCTTGTGGTTGCAAAACATCAAAAGGAATCACACGGTCTCTTTTCTAACGAGCCCATTTTATTCAAGTATTTCTGATTCATTGCGCCTCTGATAAAGTGAGCTGCAGCACAAGAAAACTTTAATAACACTTTAGTCAAATTTGCTAGGCAGATAAGGAGCTGCTAACACCTCTTGAATTTTTTGGTAAGTCATTAGAAAATGGCAAGTTTTATCGAGCCCAAAGAGACTGGAAATCAGACGCAGAATAAGTGTATTCAGAAGGGAACTAATGTTATGTTTTATACAATTTTTAATACGCTCTTTTCCTTTTGTCCCTGAATTTTCTGTTTTTTACATCTAAGGGTGTTATATAGGAAATACTGATGGACTGACTTTCATAAGCATACATTAAATGTATGTTGGGGGCCTGGTTGGGTTCTTTTCCTGGGGAAAAAACACATGGAGAATTCTGGGTATAAATAAAAGAAACATTTGTTGGTTATTTTCACTCCATGCAGTGTCTTACATTTTAGCCTAGACACCAACAAACCTTTCCCTCTTCCCCTTCCCCCTATATATGGTCTTAATCCCTTAAATATTGAAGCAACAAGTTTCTTTATTTTAACTTTTGGTTGAATAACTTGACCTTTTCTGAAGCTTTAAATCATGCTTTGTACAAAACAGGAGATAATGTTCAGATTATCTGACAGTTTCCGCTGCAAAGGAGCCGTGACACACAGATGAAGGAACTTTGTTAAGTTGAAATGCGCTCTCTGCATTTGGCGTGTTTAAGAAGCCGTTTTCCTGGATGGTGGATTGATCCCACAGGAGACTAATTTTCCTTAGGAAATCCCCTTTTTTGCTTTCCATTTAGCAACCTTCTTTGGCTTATATTATTATGCCATGAAAAGCATAGAAATAGACTGCTGATATCCATCCCTTTGTATGTGTGCCAAGCAAATTAAATTTGTTACTCTCTTCTTCTTTGCTCTTGTGAATTTGAATGCCCAAAATTGACATTTTGATATAATTTCAGACCACTCTTCTTCCATCCTTAGTCTTTCATTCAGTCTGATTTTTGCCTTGTATTTCATTAATACTTTTTAAAACAGACCATGATCATATTTATTTATTTATTTGTTTGTTTGTTTGTTTATTTATTTATTGAGAACATTTTTGCAGCCACTTTTCAGCCAAGTCTGGGCAGCTCCCAATCAAAAATTAAAAGATATATACAATTGTTAACTTAAAACATTAAAACAACACAAACCTGGCACTAATCCAGGTATACTGAAAAACAAATTTATTGTGTTTATGTTTTTATTATTGTGTTTATGTTTTAAAGTATTTTATACCATGTCCCTTTGTGTAAAGTTAAAGATTTAAAAGAAAGTCCCCTGAAAGCATGGAGGAATTCAATTTGAATTCTTTTATTTCCTTTATCTGTCTAGATTGTGTGTGTGTACAGCATGTACATGTAGACTTTCTAGGCAACCTTTTTTTTTTCAAGTCGTAATGTGACTCTTGACAACCAAAGGAACAAGTCCATGTGTGTTTGTCAGCATTCCAAAGAAACTCCCCAATTCCATTCAGCACTCAGAGACGAAAGTCCATCCAAGGAAGAGTTTATTTAAGAAGTCATGTTGGCACATCTTGGAAAACCCGAAACTGAAACTTCTAGGTTTTCCCTTCCCCAAGTGAAAATCAAAGATCCATCAGTCCATCACATGGCCCAACCAAACGTCGTCCTATCTGAAGTCAAATCTTTGCCCACTTCCATCCAGGTGCAGGATGACATGGCCTTGACTTTTGAGAAGAATGTTGTTGAGTCTAATCTACTACTCACTAAGGATTCCCCCCTCCCCAAATCTCAGGCACTAACTGTGGCAGCCCCAAAGCTTCTAAAAATTATATGGCTAATACAAATAGGGCTTCCATGGCTGACACCTTCTTTGTCTTGCTAAAAGAGAGAGATAATCCAAGGTGGTCCAGTTGGTTCTTGGCCTAAGGCCTAGATTTCCCCATGCCTAGTCCAGCACCTTAACCTCTAGCAAGAACAATAATTATAGCATTGAAATTGGCTCGTAGTGATAGCTGCTTGCCGCGTTACTGAATAATAGTGTTTGTACAACATGAGTAATTGTATCGTAGGGGATTATCCATGATTGACAGTTGTCAGGTAGATTCCAATGGACATTTCCTTTTCAGAACCCCAGTGTAGTCAGCCAATAAGACCTCCCAAGTGTCTTTTCATAGATGGTCCTCTCAAAACATCTTCCAACAAGAACAAATCATTTGTGATATTAAGAGGTTGAGGGCTAAAATGTTGTAGTTGCTTTCAAAGGCTAGGTGATGGTTTGGCTAATGTTCTGTGGTGGGTTTTGTATTTCATACATGCATGTAAAGCAAGCAGCACTTGTCCTGTCCTTGTATTTTTTTTATTTATGTCACCTTGTTTCTCCTCCATGAACCTTCAGCATGAAAGACAACACATCCGAAGAGTAAGCAAAGACTGCTCTATTGCTGGATTATTATTATTTCCTCGTCCTCCCGCTCGTTTTCCCCAGATGAAAACAGTGCTGATAGAATAGGGCTGGTTTCCTTCCATCCCAAATAAAAAATGTCAAAATCCCACTTTTTATTATGCTCTTGAGCCCCGAAAGGGTCCCTGGTTCTGTTTTATAATTCTAATAATGGTCTGAAAGGAAACATTAAAAAAAAATTCTGGATACTATCTAGATTTGAGAGATGCCTATAATTTTAAATTCTGAAGAAAAAAAAAACTCAACTAATGTTCTGTTCATTGTATGGGCCACTTGTTACTATTAAAAGAGTTATCTATGGCAGGGGTCTCCAACCTTGGCAACTTTAAGACTGGTGGACTTCAACTCCCAGAGTTGAAGCCCACAAGTCTTAAAGTTGCCAAGGTTGGAGACCCCTGATCTATGGAGCTGTAGAACCTCTGCCTTAGAATGGACTCAGAACTTGTAACTTCTTAGAAGACCACAGATGGTAAAGCTGTGATGGCACCAGCTCTATTCTTGCAGGTTTTTGCTGATGATTTGACCTCCCACCAGCCTTCCTTACTGATGTGATCTCCCTTTTGCTAGTCCTTCCTGTCCTACGGTTCCCGTGAACTTTCTGAGCTGCAAAAGTTCATCTCACCTTCCCACCTTTTAAAGAAAATCTCCCCTGTAGGCTTTCATTGGTAGAATCCTGTGTCTGTCCAAGCACTATCCCGCCTAGCTTCCTAGAGCCATGTTATTTTGCATGTTTTGACCATTTCACTTGATTTGAGCGTGGATTATTAGCAGGCATCTCAGCTTCGTAGCTTTCTCCATAGCTCCACTCCCCATGAGGATTTGCTGTGTCAGGTGACAATCTACTACACAGGTGGTCCTTGACTTAAGACTGTAACAGAACTTGGAATTTCCTTTGTGAGTCATGAGGTAGAGCCCTCCACATGACTAGATCGAACTTTAGAACTTTGTTTTGTGACAGTCATTGAACAAATGCCATGGTTGTTTAATGAACACTGTGTTCATTCAATAAATGTCATGGTCCTTAAGCAACTCCATGTATTCCAATGGACATTTTTTTTGCCAAAAAAGGCTGGAAAGTGGCAAAAAACCCCAAAACATTGCAAACCATGGTCATGTGACCACAGAACATTGCAACTGGCGATAAAGCTCATCTGGTTGCAAAGGACTAAAAATGTGGTCATAGAACTGTGGCTGTTTGGAACTGTTTGTAAATCTCAAAGTTCCATTTTTATTAGAGTTGTCATATTGGCACATCTGGGAGAACCCAAATCTGAGAGTTCCGGGTTTTTTCTTCCCAAAAGAAAATAAAAAAATCCCTTCTCTGCACCCATCAGTCCAACACGTGACCCAATCAAATCCAACTGGAGACCTTCCTCCAGTCACTCCTCTCCAGGTAGAGAGCAACATGTCCTTGACTTTCTGAGAAAGAATGTTGTTGAGTCTAATCTTCCACCTTTCTACAAAATCCTCCCTCCCAAATTCCCTGACAGTAAATATGGCAGCCTTGAAGCGTCCAAGTAAAATATGGCTTCCAAGGCTGACAGTAAATAACTTTTTGCCAGGGTGCCCCATCACTTTCAATAGTTGCGAAGCAATTTAGTTATTAAGTGAGGATTACTTGTCCAACAAGTTCATGTTTTGAATTGTTTGTTTAGAAGGAATGGGCAGTGGGTTTCTTTGAATTTCACCTCAGCTGTTGCATTAATTGATAGCTGTAATGTTAAACCAAAAAAAGCAGAGACCAATTTCAATTTAAGCGATATGGTCAATAGTAAATATTACTAATTGGGGATGAATTTAAAGTGCATTTATTTTGTTACTTACTACTTCAAACAGACCCAGTTACTTAATAAGAATGCAACTTGTTCTCTTTTTTTAAGGTATTATATTAATTTTTTAAAAAAAATATTTGGGCCTATTTGAAATTTTTTTAAAGTTAGCACCTATCTCAGATTAATGCATTCTTCAACTGGTATGAAATGCAGGAAAATAAGCAGGAAAACACTCTGCTTATAGATCTCTCCTGAAGCACAAATTAGGGGATTGAACTAGACGACCTCCAAGCTCTCTTCCAACTCTTGTTATTCTGTTGAATATATTTCTGCTTGAATGTATTCCAGTTTTATTGGCTGGCTCGTCATCTGTCAATACCGGTAACTGAGGCCTTTGGCTCAGTGCAAATAAAAGAAAAGCAGCAAAAGATGATAATTGTGTGTGTTTTGCACTTATAGTTTTTATTTTTATTTTAGCTGAGCTGTAGCACAGTGATCACAATCATGCAAGTCTTCTCTTGCCTTGTAGTTGTTCTTGATATCCACATGGTAACTTCTCCTTCCCACCATCTTGTGTTTTGACCGTTCTACCTTTTCATGACCCTCAACTCTTGAATCTGATGACCCTTGTCTCTTCTCATGGTTCTTATTGGCTTGGGCAGATTCCCCACCTGCCACTGCTTCTGTCCCATGCCCTCTTTTGATTTCCTTCTGCTACGTTTGGCTGGGTTTTCGTGACCAAAAATGCCTTGTGTCAGCTTTGGAAGCCATGTTAGCACCAAATGCTTCCACCCTGCCACACACACATTTGAAAGAGGTCAACCAACCCAAGAGCCTGAGCCATTGTGTCTCCTGCTACGTCATCTATCTCACAACTCACCCAGTCATTAACTTTCTACTCTTCCTGTACCAGACTGTCTCAGCACCTTCTGTTTGCTGTAGAGTTAATGTTTACTCCCTTCTCTGCTTCTTCAAGGGCTGTTTCCTTCCACTTTGGGCAGGGAGAGATAAAATCTTTCTGATCTTTCTAAGGTTTCTCCATCCCTCCACTGATCCATCCCTCCACCCATCCACCTATCCCTCAAGAGAGGAGGAGCCATCAATCAATCCAGCACTGAAAAGACTCCATTGTTTTCACAAGTGTTCCATCTACCATCTACCAGTTACTCTGGCTTCGCCCAGGGGAGACCAAGGTTGCTTTTAGCAGCATGTGTCCTACGTAAACCATGAAGTTGGCTTTACCCCCCCAAACTGCAAGGGCAAATACAGATAGTCTTCAGGTCATTTATTTATAAGTCATCTATCTATCATATAGTGCCAGAATGTTAAAATATAGAGACTTTGCTGGCTGCGACAAATGAAGCAAAAAAAAAAGTATAATCAGATGTACGTTTATAATATTTCAGAGTTTATATTTCAAAGATTTCGAGACTAGAAAGAGTCCAGAGAAGAACAACCAAGATGATTAGGGGACTGGAGGCTAAAACATATAAAGAACAGTTGTTGGAACTGGGTATGTCTAGTTCGATGAAAAGAAGGACTACGGGAAACATGATAACAGTCTTCCAATATCTCAGAGGCTGCCTCAAAGAAGAGGGAGTCAAGCTATTCTCCAAAGTACCTGAAGGCAGGACAAAAAGCAATTTGTGGAAACTAATGAAGGAGAAAACCAACCTAGAGCTAAGGATAAATTTCTTGACGGTTCGAACAATTAACCAATGGAAGAACTTTCCTCCAGAAGTTGTGGATGTTCCAACACTGAAAGTTTTTAAGAAGAGATTGGATAACCATTATAGGGTTTCCTGCCTAAGAAGGGAGTTGGACTAGAAGACCTCCAGGATCCCATCCAACTCAATTATTCTATTCTGCATTTTGTAATTTTAATTCTTATGTTTTAATCAAAATTATGATGTGAATGCGCAATATGATAAATAATAAGTCAACTTCCAGTAATGATTCTTTTCCATTCCATGGACTTACTGAACTGTTTGAAGCCAAAGAGAGGCTAACAGTTATCAAAGACAGGAATTGTCATTGAAATCCCTGGAAAGACCTTGGAATGGCTTCAGATAAGATTTATTCATTGCTCGCAAGGATGAACCTCACTTCACTTTGTGATTTGGGGCTGCATTTTACTATAAACTTGCATCATGCTTTCAAATCCTAACTTTACCTCTCTTAGCGAGTCATTCAAGTTCAAACGAGTTTGAAAAGACCGGGAAGGTATTCCTTTGAAGACGTGAGCAAACAGCAAAGGAAGTTCTCCAAAGTTCTTGATTCACCTCCAAGAAGGTGGGATGGTGGAGTTGAGTGAAAGGGAGCTCCGTTTCTTCTTGAACCCATCCAGGCTGTTCTTGGAGATCCATGCCGAGAGTTCAGTCAAAACAGTCCCCAGCGAGGGAGGATTTGGGATTTCACGCTCGGAGATAGGCTCTCGCTGGTGCCGTCTTCTCTCCACCCTCCAAAACAAACTCAGCCCAGCAACTTTGCATTACAGGAAACATCTGCTGGATGGGAGGGCCGTGGCTGGGTTACTCCAGGGCATTGGCCAACACAATCACCCAGAGGCTGAAATGTAAAGCATGTGTGAAACATTTCAGTTGTCTTTTCCCCACCCGCTTCTTCTACAAATAGAGGGGAGGGAAAAACACACACACAAATAAGCCAAGAACAAAACTGTCTCTTCAGAGAAGAGAGGAAGCAAGGAAAGTCCCCCTGTGGTAACTGGTAACGGAGTGAATTTAGAAATTACTGTTGAGCTCATCCTGGATTCAGAGGGAAGAACTTGAACCAGAAGGAATATTTGCAGCTCCTCCAAAGATAAGTCCCAGACGCGAGAAGATTCTGCAAGGTTGATTTTTGTTTTTTGTGGGGGGAATAAAACATCTGGAGTTCAGTTGGCTCTGAATTTGTGCTTTCTCACTCAGATTTTGTGCTTTCTCACTATGATTTAGAATGGCGAAGATTTGAAACCTTGGATCTCTGGAATTAGAAGCATGACTCTGTTCAGAGCATAGAACTTGATCCCTGGACACAACTTTTCAGAGAGCAGAAATGTTGGAGTGCCTCCAGCTTGAGGCACCCTTTGTGAGGTGTGGTGAAGCAAGGGAGCTGTGATTGGACTCGAGGTTGTGAATGAACTTGGTCTTCTCAAATTGTCCTGGACAAGTGGATTGCTTTCCTTACCCTCTTGGAGTCTCCAAAGCCACCCATGAGTGGATGGGGAAAATTAGTCTAGTGTCCGCAAGCAAGCACCCACTGTGGCTTCTTATTTTGGTGACAGTTGTGGAAAGTAAAGGACATTTGTCCTGTGTGGCAGTGAAGACTTAAGAACGGAAGACGCTGCTGCAGCTATGGATGTCCTCTCCGAATGTGGAATTCTTTGGAGCTTTCTCTTGGAATTGGAGGACCCATGCCTGCTTTGCCACTTGAAATGGCTGTGCGATTTTCCCGAAGATTATCGTGATTTAGCTTGGGAAGAAATTCCAGCTGTGAGTGGTGTCTTGTCCAAAACAGGTCCCCTAAAGATGCTCGTCTCCTTCTTGCTTCGAAGCGTCTTGTTGTTGCTAAGCAGAAGGGTTTGCAAGTTCAATCCTGAATTATTGCTTAGTGCTTTACTCTTGGTTAATGTGAAGGAGAAATTATGGGGATGAGGATGAGGATGCAACTCTCAAAACAAGATTTTCTTTAATAAAAAACAATGTTCAATAATTGTTTGGTGCAGACAGTACCTTCTTCACTATTCAGTGATAAGGCATCAATAATAGGGAAGGAATGGATGGTCCTTCTGCCTGACTTATATTTCTTTCTTTCTTTCTTTCTTTCTTTCTTTCTTTCTTTCTTTCTTTCTTTCTTTCTTTCTTTCTTTCTTTTTTCTGTCTATCCTCTATCTATCTATCATCTATCTATCTATCTATCTATCTATCTATCTATCTATCTATCTATCTATCATCTATCATCTATCATCTATCTATCATTGTCTGTCTACATTTCAATTGCTTTTGCTTGCTTCCTTCAAATCTCTCCCTCCCTCTCCTTCTCCCTCTCTCCCTCTCCCCTTCCCTCTCCCTTTCTCTCTATCTTTTTCTCCCTCCCTCCCTCCCTCCCTCCCCCTCTCTCTCCTCTTTCTCTCCCATCTCCTTCCTTCTCCCCTTCCCTCCCTCCCTCCCTTCTTCCCTTCCTCCCAGGAGTTGAGCACACCTTAGGGGGATGAGTCTTTGTAGACAGAGAATAAAGAAGTTTTCCCAGCTTGTCACTCTGATCTTCCTTTAGCTCCTTTTCCTTCTAACGGTCCTTCCACTCTTCCCAGGTGTTGAGTCCCACCTACAAACAACGGAATGAAGACTTCAGGAAACTTTTCAAGCAGCTTCCCGAGACGGAGCGCCTCATTGTTGGTAAGACAACCCTCCCTTCTTTCTATGCCTGTGACAAGGCAAAGGTTCTCCAGCAGGGGTGGGCTGCTACTCATTCTCCCTAGTTTGGGTGAACCAGTACCAAACTGGTAGCTACCCCTCCCCTCATGCAGCCTGTTTTGGACCCCAGGTAAGTACAGGGCCCACATGGAGGCTCGGGGAGAGTGAAAAACAGGTCTCCTGGAAGCTGCAGAAGGCCGGAAATGGGCCTGTTTCCAGCCTCCGGAGGACCTTCGGAGCCTGAGGACGCCATTTTCACCCTCCTGGAGGCTCGAGAAAAGCCTCCAGAGCCCACAAAGGGTGAAAACACCCCCCTCCCCGCCATGGTGCAGGAGGCTGACTAGGCCACACCCACCATGGCCACGCCCACCCAGCAACCGGGCAGAGAACCATTTGCTAAAAATTTTTGAAGGCCACCCCTGTTCTCAGGAATCATAAAAGCCAGCCGCATCGGTTGAGGCTGGAAAAAAGTTTGTTCTTTGTCCAGGAAGAAAATTTCTCCATCTCACCCTGTCTCACGCAGGGGGTATTCAAAGATATCAATCCGTCTGGTCGTATTTATTTTTGTTCAGTTCATCAAAGTGTCCCAATGATGCTTTATCCAAAAGGCAGCTGGACTTTTTTTTTTTTGGAGGGGGGGGGTTTCCCTTGAAAATGTTTTACTTCCCTTCCAAGAAACTTCTTCAGGTCTGAAGAAGCTTCTTGGATGAGAAGCGAAATGTTTTCCAGGAAAAAGAAGAAGAAAAAACAAGAAAGTCCAATTGCCGTTTGAAAAAAACCTTTAGGCTAACCATGACGAGAATGGTTGAAAATCTCCATATCCAAGATTGGAGATTTTGAAAATGAATTCTCTTTTGAACTACACCTCTTTTGAAAACTAAATTTCCAGCTTCTTCAACTGGAAAAAAGACAGCACTGAATCCACATTTATTGCAGACTAGAAACTCCTTATAGACTTTTGCCTGAAACAGAAAAAAAATGAACTTATGATTAACACAATATTAAAAAATTCCAGGGAAAAAAATTATTTCCATATTTAAGGAAAATTTGTCCTCTAAAGTGTTAAAAGTCACAGATTTGAGTGTCTTGCTCCATAACAATTACCGTTATCGCCTAATTAGCTCAAAGTCTGAATCAATATTACATTTCTGTGACTTTTTAAAGGCAAGTTTACTAGATTCTTTATTCGAAGAGGAAATTTACTTCCAGGGGCAGGGAGAAGAAAGTGTTATGTAAGCCAGCTTAATGACAGTAAAAGATAACTAGTTAGCAACTTCTAGTAGTAAAATAGACCCTATTCTTTTTCCAAGTGAACAGTAATGTTTCTTTTTAATCTATGACAATGTGAAGGGCCAAACAAAACTCCATTTAAACCCGTTAACAATTAACAGCAAAGATTTCATTCTTATCTTGGCTGCCAAAATCTACACCATGACTGGATGTCAGCAAAGAAGGAGTTTTCTGTATCTCTTTGTTGACCTTTAATGCTATCCGTATTTCTGCAGCCAAATCTGGTCTCCGTTCTTTCTCCAACGGCAGTGGCAATCTAGATTAAGTCTCAGACTCCTCTCATTTTTAGAAGTTATGCGTGACCAAGGGAGAAAAGCATGCCTTTTTTTAGCCTGCAATAATTGTGTAACTTGAATCAAAGTGGATTAAAAACAACAAATAAGGCTGGTGCCAGGAGCTGTTTGGTTCCATCCACCCTTCTCACCCACCTGGTGAGAATAACTGGTTTGGAACAACCTTAGACCAGGAAGAGGAAAAAGCCTTTATCTATGGATTATTGAGAGATTTTCCAACTTTATGATCTTCTTACTTAATAGCAGTACGTTATTACTGAAGGGGAAAGGTTTATGTGTCATCCTTGGAAGCCATATTTTACTTAAAAGCTTCGAGGCTGCCACATTTGTCTGCCTGGGCAATTGGGAGGGGGGATTGCATAGAGAGATGGAAGATTAGACACAACAACATTCTTCTCTAGACATCAAGGACAAGTTACCTGCATCTGAAGAGGAGTAGCTCAAGGGATGTCTCCAGTTGGGATGACATTTGATTGGGCCATGTGATGGACTGATGGGTGTAGGGGATGCAACTATGAATTACTTTGGGGAAAGGAAAACCTGGAACTCTCAGATTTGGGTTTTCCCAGATGTGCCAACATGACACAACTCTAATAAAATTGAACTTTGAGAAGAGGGTTGTCTCAGAGTTTATTGGGTTGGAGTTGGTTAGTTGGAATGCCAATAATGTCAAGAACGCTGACATTATGACAAGATTTTTTTCAGAAGTGACTTGCCATTGCCTCCTTCCGAGAGATTTCAGAGGATATCTTTAATAGAGTTGGGAAGGACCTTGTAGATCATCCAGTCCAACCCCCTCTGCCCAATCAGGAGACCCTACACCACTTCTGAGAGATAGGGACTGGCCCAAAGTCACCTGGGTGGCTTGTGCCCAAGGCAGGGCTAGAACTCACAGTCACCCAGTGTCAACTAAAAAATGTGTATACAAAATGTTTTTTTGGGTGATAGTTTTCATGGGGTCCTAAGGGCTTCCAGGTTTGTATGGTCGGTCCACACTTCGAGTGGTCTCTGTCCTCCTTCCAGCAGATGGCACCAGGTTTGCAGTGCCCACCTCACTGCTAAAGCCTCTTTTTCCCATGCAACCCATGGTCACTCTGTGTCAGTTAGCTTGCAGGAGGTGTAGGCACAGGGCTATAGGCTATAGTTTTGGGGAGTGCGGCTCAAGGCTCATGATTTCATTGGAGTAACTGCTGGAATCCTGACACCCAGTTTCTGACCTGATGCTTTTAAACCAATTGACTCTCACTTAATATGATAGGAAACATGAAAACATAGCTTAGCGGGGGGGGGGGGGGNNGGGGGGGGGGGGGGGGGGGGGGAGAGAGAAATAATACGATCCACTGCTCTTGTGGAACTTTTGCTGAAAGAATTTTGATTAAATAGATATTTTAACTAAGGAGAGAGAAGTCTGGAATCCATGGTCAGATTTTCAACATACTTTTACATAGCGCCAACTGTATAGCATGAATAATTAGTTTTATTTGTAAGCGAGAAGGAGCTCCTCAAAACATTTAAAATGTGGGCCGAGTTGGGAGCAAATTTAAAATGCAGGTTGAAATCCACACAGTCATGAAATGATTAGTTATACTAAATGTAAAGGAAAAGGTTCCCCTCGCACATACATGCTAGTCGTTTTGGGATCTAGGGGCGGTGCTCATCTCCATTACAAAGCCGAAGAGCCAGCATTGTCCGAAGACGTCTCCATGGTCATGTGGCTGGCATGGCTAAATGCCAATAAGATGCACGGAATGCTGTTACCTTCCCACCAAAGTTGTACCTATTTTTCTACTTGCATTTTTACCTGCTTTCGAACTGCTAGGTTGGCAGAAGTTGGAACAACTACATGGTGCTAGGGATTCGAACAGCCGAACTGCCGACTTTTCTGATCGCCAAGCTCAGCATCTTAGCCTCTGAGCCACGGTGTCCCTTCGTTAGTTATACTACTAGAAGAGAAATCTTAACAGCAACCATCTATTTTTCATTTTTCATGTCTTTGCTCTTCCTTTAGCCAGGTCTCTTTTCCAAACATAGCTCCCTTTTAAGTTGGGCTTCATTGTTACAGAAAAATAGACAAGAAACACTGGTTCCAAACTATCATCGTGGTTCGACAGCCCATTTCATAATATATTTGCAGGATTCATTGGAAAGAAACCAGGGCATGTTTTTTAGAAGTAGTCCTCCATTTACAAAAAAAATCATTTAATGACCACTCAAAGCTACAATGGCATAAAAAGAATGAATATAACTTAGCAAGGATGAGATACGTTTTCAAAAGATAACAATTATAATGTTAATGATAACATAATAATCGAACAATATGATGTAAAATGCTGATTAGAGCAGTTTATAAATATAATTAAGGGAATGTACAATATCATTATGCGCACAAGATGTATGTACCCCACCGACACACTGTAAAATTAAAAGATGGTTTTATTTGTTATTTTTGTTTTTTTAAAAAATATTATTTAAAAAAAAGGTACAATGGCATAGAAAAAAGTGACTTATGACCGCTTTTCGTACTTACGACCGTTGCAGCATTCCTATAGTCACACGATCCAAATTTGGACACTTGGCAACTGACTCATATTTACAACAGTTACAAAGCATCCTAGTGAGGGAATCATGTGGTCTCCTTTGGCAACCTTCTCACCAGCCAAGCCAATGGGGAAGCCAAGATTCGCTTAACAACCAGGTTACTAACTTAACCACAGGGGTGGGATTCTACCAGTTTGGACCGGTTCTCTAGAACTGGTTGTTATGATTCTCCGCAGTTTGGAGAACTGGGAAATCATGCCTCTGGCTGGCCCCGCCCCTCTCCATCTGCCCTGCCCCGCCCACCTAGTCCTTAACGTGCATGCACAACATCGCTGACTGCATTCACCCCTGCCCAGACAGGGTCCTTAAGGTATTTCTCTCTTTTTCCCCTCCTGATGATCAGCTGTGCTGGGATGCCCCTCACTGTCTTACTGCTTCGCCCAGGAAGCTTCCCTGAGACCCAGGAGGCCCCAAAAATGGGGGGCGTCCTGCAAAAAAAAAGGAAGAAGAAGCCACACTCACAGAACCAGTTGTTAAAAAAATTGAATCCCACCCCTGCTTAACCGGTGCAGTTGATTCACTGAACAGCTGCGGCAAAGAAAGGTTGTTAGAAAGGGGACCAAATTCACTTTTAATGTTTCACTTAGCCACAGGAATTTTGAGCTCAATTGTGGTCTTAAATCGAGAGCTACCTACATTGTAATATTTTTTCTGGGTGTAATCTGTAGTTTGTCCAGGATCTTTGTTAATGAGCCCCTGTTTGAAAAATGCTTCAATAATTCCCACTGCCAAAAACGCCTTCTTTTTCCTTCCCTTTTATTTATCTTCCTTGTCCATCCACCCAAATTTGTTTTCCTGCTGTCGTTGTTTAGACTGCGAGAAACCCAACTGGTCTTTGTTTATTTTCTACCGTGTACAGAAACATCCAACTATTTTTGCGTTCTTTATAAATATTTATGTCCTTTTGGCCACATCACGTCGCTCCCTCTGCCTGGCTTTTCCTACAGATTACTCCTGTGCCCTTCAAAGAGATATTCTCTTGCAAGGACGACTCTACCTCTCTGAAAACTGGATTTGTTTCTACAGCAACATCTTCCGTTGGGAAACCTTGGTGAGTTGTCTTCTCCAGTCCAGCCCAGCCCAGCCCATTGACTTTCTCTGCCTTGGGTGAACCCTGAAAGTTTGCATTTTGCTCCCCTTTTAATGTTGTGGCTTCTGTTTTTACAATTTACATTGTTTTATTTAGTTTCCTAGTACGGTTTGTGTTGAATCCATGATTAAGGGTTGCATCTTATCATTTATGTTGAATGTGTTTTTATGATGGCTATGGTCATGATTTATCACTTATAGCTTTTATGTACAATGAGAACTTATGAACCGAAGATAAATTTCTTGTGTGTCCAATTACACTTGGCCAAAAAAGAATTCTATTCTATTCTATTCTATTCTATTCTATTCTATTCTATTCTATTCTA
The DNA here is from genome assembly GCA_004320025.1 of Laticauda laticaudata. Taxonomy (NCBI): domain Eukaryota; kingdom Metazoa; phylum Chordata; class Lepidosauria; order Squamata; family Elapidae; genus Laticauda; species Laticauda laticaudata. The sequence continues at coordinate 30,481 of BHFT01061324.1, forward strand.
TTCTTTCCTTATTCTATTCTATTCTTATTCTATTCTATTCTTTCCTTATTCTATTCTATTCTTTTCTATTCTATTCTATTCTATTCTATTCTATTCTTTCCTTATTCTATTCTGTTCTATTCTATTCTATTCTACAATCCAATATCTATTCTATTCTATTCTATTCTATTCTATTCTATTCTATTCTATTCTTATTCTAATCTATTCTATTCTAATCTATTCTGTTCTGTTCTGTTCTGTTCTGTTCTATTCTCTATTCTACTCCATTCTCTTCTCTTCTCTTTATTCTATTCTCTTCTACTTATTGTTCTATCCTACCCTACCCTACTCCACTCTACCCCAGTCTACTCTAGTCTACTCTACTCTGTTCTGTTCTATCTTATTCTATTCTTCTTGTTTCACTTTCCATGATGCTTCTGATCTTTTATCTGTTGGTATAGTTGACTGTCCGTTTGAAGGACATCTGCACCATGACCAAGGAGAAAACTGCGCGGCTCATTCCTAATGCTATTCAAGTTTGCACAGACACTGAAAAGGTACGTTCTTACAATCTTCCCCATTGGACATGGGCAAGAGCAGAAGACTTCTCTGAAGGACAAATCTGAGAGTGGAGGGGAAGCAGGGAATCTTGGACAAGACCGAAGCTCAGTTAAATTCTCACAGTCAAGTAGATCCACCATGACCCAAAGATCAGCTTGTCTAGGAACATGCATGTTTTTAAAAAAAAAAAAAACAGCAGAAAATGGCTTAGAGCTCCTGTAGTAGGACCTTCTGACCTTCTTTGGTCTTGTTGCTTCCACCAGTTAAACAAGTTTTTTTCCCCCAAAGGTTAGGGATAAAGCAAAACCTTGCGAAACTTGTTTACCGGTGGCAAAATCAGAGTACCTTCTGGGCATGGCCAGCAAAACGTGTCTCCACCCTGAAGGCTTCCTGCTTATCTTTCATCTAGATCAGGAGTGTCAAACTCAGTTTCATTGAGGGCTGGTGTTCTGATCCAGGGCTTAGCAGAATTAAAAGACAGACTCCTTGTCTTGAAAAACCTCTCTTTATTTAGTTACGGTGAATTCATGGCATTCACACACAGAAAAGTCATGGCAATTATCCTCCTCAGGGTTAATTGCAGGAACACACCTTATCAGTCCTTGGATAGTTGCAGCTTTCAGTCGCACAGCTGTAAATTCAATACCTGGCAAGGAGTCTCTGTGAAGCATGAACTCTGATAAGCAAATCTTCCAAAAGAAATATGAACTAATTGTCTCCTGCAACCACCACTCCCTTTTTGGTTCTATGTATTCCCCAAAGAGGGGCCATTCAGCGTCCACATGTGTCTTTCCTTCCAAATTGGTCCCTGTTCCTTAATTGTTCTCCTCTCCTGACAGCTCTGTGCATACGCGTATCTGGAACAGGCCCCAGCTGTTCTTCTTCCCCACTTATCTCTGACTCCTAAGGCAGCTGGGCAATGTCAGATTGCCTTGGCCCTATCTCTGCTTCTGACATAGCCAGATCAACATTATGGTCACCTTCAAAGGGCCAGGTGGGCATGACTGGGTGGTCACATGACTGGGCAGGAATGGACAACTCCACCTGGCCTGCTCAATGTTGCTCACATCAAAAGGCACCTGTGATTGGCCAGACAAGGCTGGTTCCAGGCCGGCCTTGCGGATCTAAGGTTGATCACGTTCTGGTCTGGTTGGCCACTCCTAGGTTGTAGATCAGTGCCCAGTCAGCTTGGGCCGGTCTGAGGCTCTGCAGGCCAATCCTTTGCTGTTTCCAGGGCAACTGTGCAGGCCAGATCTAACCACATCACAGGCTGGATCTGGTCTGTGGGCCTTGAGTTTGACACCCTCGATCTAGATCCTAATCCCTCTTTGAGTGAAAGAAGCAGGCTACAAGTCTGTGTTGTTTTATTTCTGAGCAGATGGTGTAGGAAGGTGTTGTCTATCCTGTCAATTGGTCTCCCAACTATTGATGGAAGATTTGTCTACCTTCCACCAGTTGGCCCTGTATTGCTTTGGAAATTTAGAGTGTTGAGCTTGTTACTTTGGTTTGGAAATCTCTTTCCTGAATCTCTGAATAAGAATAGCCATGGGAAGGTTAAAAGAATTGGGGTGCAAGCATGGTATTATCATTGGCTGTGTACTGGAAAAGTGGTTGAACTTTAAACCACTTTGGAATAAGAATTCTGTTTTTTTTTCTGACCACCCAGCTGCTAGAAAATCAATTAAAGCAGATAATGTAATAAAAAGCCTTCAGAATGGTGCTCATTATATCTTAAATTCCTTCCTCTCAAGTCTTCCAAAAATAGGTTCTGCTCCATGCAGTTGGCTTCACCCATTTGCAAGATGCCTCCAAACAGGCCCTGTTTGTTTTTAGAATATTCTTTTAAAATATAAAATATTCTTTTAACGACCCTATAATCCTTTGCGGGGTGAAGTCTGGGCAACTGAATGGAGCTTGCAGAGTGTTTTAATGGCCGGATGCCCTTCCTGTCACCAATGCAGAGTTTTGTTCGGCCGATATATTCTCAGTGTGCCCAGAGAGAGAAATATCTGCCTCTACCTAGGATCGAACTCACAACCTCCTGATTGTGAGGCAAGAGCTCTACTTCTAGGCCACCGTACTACTCCCGGTATAAATCACTAATTTCTTTGCTAGGGTAGAGTTTTCAACCTCCGTATCATGTGCACTACTCTTTCTCTTTGGCTAATGTATTTCAATGCGATCATTTCACAAATAATTCCTGATTTATCTCACCTCTCAATTTTTATTTTTGCTTTTCCCAGCACTTTTTCACTTCCTTTGGTGCCCGGGATAGGACGTACATGATGATGTTTCGCCTCTGGCAGAACGCCCTCCTTGAAAAGGTGTAGGAAGTATTGCTTTTTTATCTTTATCAAATGTATTTGTCACCCATCTCGTAGATTCAGGCTTTCAAAAAAGCAGCTGGACTTTCTTGTGGAAAAGCCCTTTTCCTCTAAGTTAAGTTGGATGGCTGAATTGTGTCCTCAAGCGTTGATTCTCCTATGTTGCGCCTTGCATTTGTGTAGTGGTTGTTTAGTTTTCCCCAATGTACATGTTCAGTTGCCTTTTTGAAAACACCCTTGGGACTCCCTAGAATTGTAGAAGGTCTCCTGGAAGGCCACAGATGGTGGCAGAGGATATGTTGGCCTTCTGACAAAGATCTCTAATTAACCTGTTGATCTATGGCCACCATGTTCAGAGTGTGCCTCTAACACAAGGATGTCCAATAAGGATATCCTGGATGCTGTGGCTGATAGGTTCTAGGACAAGAGAAGCCCAGTTATTCCCTCCAGAAATTTCTTTCTCCTCCAATTAGAGATTGTTCAAAGAGGCAAAAACACACACACCCTTCTTGGCTAAGTCAGGGGTGTCTAACTTTGGCCACTTTAAGACTTGTGGACTTCAATTCCTGGAATTCTGGGAGTTAAAGTCCACAAATATTAAAGTTTCAAGGTTGGACACTCCTGTTCTAACATGTTCTCAAAATTCCAGTTGGTAGTTGATCTAAGACTGTCTACCCTTGTCTGTGAGCTATGTAAACTCATTCTTCTTAGTTTTTCATCTGGCTCAAGGGTTAATGACCAGAGGTGACCCTTTAGTATTATCCCCATGGGCCATTTGACACCAGGAAACAAGCTTGTTACCAAATTACAACAGTGCATTGAAAAATTGCAGCGTAAAATGTAACAGGATTCCAATTGATACGTCCAAATTAGGAATCCTGGTTTGTCCCTTCCAGTCTTCTGTTCTCACCTCTCTTGTTGCTGCTTGGAAATGATCTGATAATTCCAAGAATTGCTGATAATTTCACCCCAATAACTGCTCGGTTTGTTTCCCAAGAATGCATTTTCCCTTCCCTTTCATTCCCCCTTCTATGGGTTTAACTTTTTTCATCTGTTAATTTTTGAGAAGGGTATCACCTTTTGCAATAATGGAAGCCTTGTATTCAGTCTAATGCCCTCCAAGGATGAATCAACACATATACACAAACACGCACACAAAAATATATAACACAGCTGCAATTCAAATGGTTTTTGTTCCTTGATAATTATGACGTGCATTTAAAAACAAAAGGCAGAGGAGGAAAAGCTGAAACTGCAGATCCATTGTGGATAGCTTCCTGAAAGTGAGTGGGTCCCAATGTCATGTTGCCATGCTGTGAACATATTTTTTCTTCTTCTTTGCAAGCCTGCAAATCCACACACTTCACAACATCCATTTGGGTAGCCCTGTCCCAAAGGTGCTTTTTTCAAGAGGCAACTGGAGAACTTCAAAAAAAACGAGAAAGTCCAGTTGCCTCTTGAAAAAAGCAAAACTGTGACCTGGATGACTGAGAAGCTCCATAGACATTTGGGTAGCCGTGTTCTTAAAATTCTTTTGAGTGAAGTATCAGAGATGCTGTTAATTGCTTTCCATGGGGGATACAGATTCATAGAATGGAATGGAATAGAATAGAATAGAAAAGCAGAGTTGGAAGGGACCTTGGAGGTCTTCTAGTCCAAGCAGTAAACTCTGCACAATTTCAGAGAAATCCAATCTTACTGAAAAACTTCCAGTGTTGGAGCATTCACAACTTCTGGAGGCAAATTGTTCCACTGATTAATTGTTCTGACTGTTAGGAAATTTCTCCTTAGTTCCAGGTTGCTTTTCTCCTTGATGAGTTTCCATTCATTGATTCTTGTCCTGCCTTCAGTTCCTTTGAAGAATAGTTTGACTCCCTCTCCTTTGGGGCAGCCCCGAGATATTGGAAGACTGCTATCATGTCACTCCTTGTCCTTCTTTTCCTCAAATTAGACATACCCAATTCCAGCAACTGTTCTTTATATGTTTTAGCCTCCAGTCCTCTAATCATCTTTCCTGCTCTTCTCTGCACTCTTTGCTTTGTTCCTCTCCAGCCCTTGTGTCCAAAGGAGCTTTGGCATTTTGTACATCAGTGTTATGGCAATGAGTTGGGGTTGACGAGTGATGATGAAGACTACGTTCCTCCTGATGAAGATTTCAACACCATGGGGTAAGCTCCTATGCTTGAAGTGAGCCATGAAAACAAGACTGGAAAATGCCAAAATTTAATGCTCACAAACCACAGATATCCTCACTACTCTAGGGCAGTGTTAGTCAACCTTTATAACTTTAAGCTGAGCGGACTTCAACTCCCAGAATTCCCCAGCCAGAATTGCAGAAGATCTTATCATTATTTCCCATCCTCTAAGATATTTTAAGCCCATGACGGATACGAAAAAGTCTGTAAATGTTCTGGAGTGGAATTTGGCTAGAAAATGGGTATGTCAACGTAAAAAAAAAGGTGATAATTGAAGCTTCTCTTTGGAGGTATCAGCTGCACTGTGAGGTGAATGTTTTTATTCCACAAGGTTTGCTCTTCATTGCTTGATAAGAAAACTAACTGTGGGATTGATCCAATTCACCCGAATTTTGCTTATTGTTGTTTTTTTTAAAGTTACTGTGAGGAGATCCCCGTGGAAGAAAATGAAGTCAATGACAGCTCCTCCAAAAGTAGCATGGAGGTCAAAGCTGAAGTGAGCCCTCAACTTCCCAAGAAATCTCTTACCAACAGCAGCACATTGACTCCTACAACAAACAATGAAGCTCCAATCCCGGTAGGTTTTTTTCTTCTTCTTCTTCTTCTTCTTCTTCTTCTTCTTCTTCTTCTTCTTCTTCTTCTTCTTCTTCTTCTTCTTCTTCTTCTTCTTCTTCTTCTTCTCCTTCTCCTCCTCCTCCTCCTCCTCCTTCTTCTTCTTCCTTCTTCTTCTTCCTTCTTCTTCTTCTTCCTTCTCCTCCTCCTTCTCCTCCCTCCTTCTCTTTCCAGCCCCTTCCCCCTTCCCTTTTCCTCCAGCTTACAGTTATAGTCACGACAGATGGCAGCTCCAGCTACCCCAAGGTAACAATGATTGCCATTCTTCTTCATGTCCTTCTAGTATGAAGGGATCGTTCCTGAAGAAGAAGAGGTTCTGGACACACCAGCTGAGAAGGAGATTACAATTGCGAATCTAATTGGAGACAAAATTGACATCATCGCCCCTGTGAATTCTCCTTCTCTGGATTTCAATGACAATGAGGACATTCCAACTGAACTCAGTGATTCCTCTGAGACTCATGATGAAGGTGCTTGGCTGGCATCCACAGGTGTCATGGTGGGGTTAGGGTTTATTGTCCTTCTGTGTCTTACCCATGTTCAGTACCATAGTTGACCCAGTTGACTTGGGTTTCCAAGTTAAAGAGTTCCCTGTCACTTCATATTCAGCATCTCTGTATTCTCACCTTAATTTTTCTCAGAAACATGTAATCTTTTGTATTACTATTTCTGTGTTGAATTACTTAGGGAATCTGTATTTTTAGGTTAATAGTTATAGGCTCCATGAATATTCTTGTGGCAAATTCCATTGTAAGAATTAAGCTATAGAAAAGTTTGATATTGTTGAAGACAGTTGAGTTGTGAAGAAGCATCTCGAATGGTAGTGTTCATAATGATGCATTTTTGGTGGGTCCTATTGTCCTGAAGAAAGAGTGGTGTGGCGGCCTAGAAATGGATCTCTCACCTTACAATCAGGAGGCTGTGAGTTCAATCCTAGGTAGAGGCAGATATTTCTCTCTCTGGGCATGATGAGTATATATCTGCTGAATATAACTCTGCATTGGCAACAGAAAGGGCATCCGGCCAGTAAGCACTCGGCTCCATTCAGTTGCCCATATTCCACCCCACAAGAGATTGTGGGGTCATTAAAAATGATGATGAAGATGTTATCCTGAAGACCTCTAAAGCTTTTGAATTTGTGGTTCACTTTTTGAACAGAGTTGGGCTTAGCTGTTTGGACCTAGACTTGTTTCAAGTATTGGAGCATCCATGTTATATTTTTGTAGTGAGTTAAAATACTCTTTATTGCTTTACCAAGATAGGTGTTCTAGAAATCTGACCTGTTAGCTTTATACTTTGTTCGTCAGGGGAGGTCCAGGCCTTTTATGAAGATCTGAATGGACGACAATACATGAATGAAGTCTTCAACTTTAGTGTGGATAAGCTTTATGACCTGCTCTTCACAAACTCTCAGTTCTTAAGAGATTTCATGGAGCAACGACGGTTTTCTGGTAAGCCCTCATCAGCCCATACAGGAAGTCCTCAACTTACAACTGTTGTTTTTGTAACTGTTACAACAGCATTGAAAAAAAGTGACTTAACAACTGTTTTTCACACTTACGACCACTGCAGCATTCCCATAGTCACATGAGCAACATTTGGACACTTGGCAACTGACTCATATTTATGACAATTGCAGCATCCCAGGGTCACATGATCCCCTTTTGCGACCATCGGATGAGCAAAGTCAATGGGGAAGCCAGATTCACTTAACAACCATGTTACTGATTTAACAATTGCACTGAATTATTTAACAAATGCAGCAAGAAAGGTGGTAAAAGGAGGCAAAACTCACTTAGCAACTGTCTTACTTAGCAACAGAAATTTTGGGCTCAATTGTGGTCCTAACTCAAGGACTGCTTGTATACTGTAAGCAATCTTGTGTCAGGGCTCCAGCAGTTATCCCCATTTAAATCATGAGTCTCGAGCCAAATTTCCAAAACTTCAAAAGGATTTATTGGGAGTTAACATTCCAGCACTGCCTGGGTGTAGCTGACTCTGAGACACCTAATTCATTGTCACCCTTGACCCTAGTTCTTCCCCCCATCCCCTGGGTGTATCATAATTCATATTCTCCAATGGGACACATCCATAGCCAAGAGTCATCAATCAGGCTCTCCAGTTAGAATTTTGTGGCAGAAACGTCACTCACCTAGTTACTATCTTTGAAAACATTTATGGAATGCAGTTTCAGTTTTGCAAGCTGCTGCACTGCTCCCCACTCCCTTTCTGCTGGCAACTCTAAAAAGACCTTGGAAATATTTTATGAGTTGACATTTGGCTCCCCTCACTTCTTGAAGGTGAGCTGTACAACACAAAAAGAAAACAAATTTATTGTAAGCATAGGTCTTAGGGTTGTGAACCCCTTGTCTATCAGCTGGCTTCATCTCACCCATGTTGGATTTCAAGCCCATTTTAGATACAAAAACAGTTTCTGACTGACTGCTTTTAATGTTCTGTGAATGGACCAGGACTCTCCAATGTATAAACCTTTCTAACCTCCAAAATATAGCAGTTTTAAAGTTTTGGGTTCCAAAAATTTAGATTGGGATGTGGTGGTGGTGAAAATGAATCCCCCTAAAATTCATTTATTTTTAAAAAAAATCCCTGGCCCAAGCAACAATGAATTCTCACTCCTTTCTGATCTTCCTGAATTGCCTAGTTCTCCTTCTCGGATAATTTTAGAAAGCTGTAGTTGTAGAAAATAGCCTTTTTCACCTGCAAGAATAAATATTTTTCCAGTTAACTCAATTAGCATTGGATTATTTCTTCAAGAAACTCAAGTTTATTGTAAAAGGGATTACTAGATGGGCTTCAGCAATGGAATCAGCTTTCCATTTGTTCTAGTGGATTTCCCAGAGAAATGCAATCCCCTGAGAAAGTTTAGCAAGTGGCTTAAAATCCTCTTAGGTTCTTTAAGTCCCTGGACACAATCAAAATTATTATTATTTTTAACTATCTATGGTCTTTTAAAATCCCATCAGGGCTTCTTTCATTTTGACTGAAGCAAATTAAAGTCTTGCAAAACACACTTAAGGACCATTGGAAAGGTGCTTTTTCAAGAGGCAACTGGACTTTGTTTTTCCTTGAAGACGTTTCACTTGTCATCCAATAAGCTTTTTCAGTTCTGGAATTCAGTTCTTCAGAACTGAAGAAACTTCTCGGATGAGAAGCGAAACGTCTTCAAATGGAAACAAACATGAAAGTCCAGTTGCCTCTTGAAAAAGCACCTTTGGGATAACCATGACCTGGATGAAAGAGAATCTCCATAGATTTAAAGACCATGTTACTCTTTTACTGACTTTCTTTTACTGATATCTCAGAACTTTCCAAATTTTCTTTTTTGTGTTGCTTTGGCTGAACTTGAGCAAATCGTGGGAGAAGGAAGAAGGAGAAAGAATTTAGTTTTGAATAAAAAATAAAATACAGCATAGATTGTAGACTTCGTGTAAGACTTTTTTAGATTCCTGAGAGTCATATCAAATTTGGGAGGTATTTTTTGACTCTCGTGTCTTCCTCTTAATGCTGTCCTTCAATCTCTGATCTGAAAGGATTCAGAAGAAAGTCAGTCTTTACAAGAACAATCATCTATGGCTCAGCATCAGTTTTTATTTTTTTTTAAAAAAGGAGGGACCAAGAATGGACCCTTGAATCAAATGGAACTGAGCCAAGTTAAGAACTCATGCTGAACAATAATGTCCAGTGTTTGTTGTGTTGAATCAGCCAGCTTAAGTGGTGGTGGAGTCATCAGTAACACTTGATCTTGGAGTTGGTCTTGGGAGAATAGTTTTTCTTTCCCTTGGGAACTGGAACTTGATCTCCTTCCTTCTACAATGCAACATTCTCCCTTCCCTCCTCAAAAAGCATCCTTCGCCTCCCTTTCTCCTTAGATGTTATTTTTCATCCATGGAAGAAGGAAGACACTGGCAATCAAAGCAGAGTTATTCTCTACACCATCACTCTCACCAACCCTCTGGCTCCAAAAACTGCCACCGTTACGGAAACTCAGGTAAGAAGCTCAGTTTTAGCCTTTGAAGTCTCTTGGTTTGAGGTTCTTCTTGAAATAGGGACCTTGTGTCCTCCTCAGTAGACCAAATGCTGACCATTTATGGTGCTGCTTTTCTCTTCTCCCCAGACAATGTACAAAGCCAGCCAAGAAAGCGAGTGCTATGTTATAGATGCCGAGGTGCTAACTCATGACGTTCCTTACCACGATTATTTCTACACAATTAATCGTTACACATTGACGCGTGTTGCCAGGAACAAATGCCGACTCAGGTGAGTTTAAGTTTGATGGCTTCCGTCTTAAATACTTTGGTTGGTGTCAGTTTCTGTGCCTGGAACAATACATTTCTGACAGTAAATTTTGGTAGCTCCTGAGCCATTTCAGTAAAGATTGGGATAGGTTTTTTTTTTTTGGAATCTCTGTAACTCAGCAATAAATTTTTCAAAGAAGCTACCATGTTTCCCCAAAAGTAAGACCCTATCTTATGTTTTTTTGCCCCCCAAAAAGGCACTAGGTCTTATTTTGGGGAGATGTCCTCCATCGACTAACCTCACTTGTGCACATCGCCCCTGGCCTCCTTTTCCCTGTCAGAGGCTTTCAGAAAATTTTTCTTCTGTGGCTGGCTTTCCTGAAGGCCTCTGCAACTGATAACAGAGCTCTGGATTGATCCAGAGCTTTATTATCAGCTCCAGAGGCCTTCAGGAAAGCCTTGCCAGCCTTGCCAACTGCAGAAGAACTGGGCTGGCAAGGCAGGTGTCAGGGTGTGTGAGGCCTGGCTACAACTGTCCAAAGGTAAGTAATAGGGCAGCTCCACTCCCCATCCCCACCCCAGCTTAAATTTTACCTGTCCACTCTGGAGTGGTTGGGATCTTAATTAGGGCTTACTTTGGGGTTAGGCCTTATATTGAGCACATGTGTAAAAATCAAGCTAGGACTTACTTTCAGAGTAGGTCATAGTTTCTGGGAAACGATACTTTGGATAAAGATTTAGATCAGGGACAACAAACCTGGTGTGAAAATTTTGCAGGGAAACAGATTTGAGCCAACAAAATCTGAATAGGTACTTGGAAGATGGTGACTTGTTTCTTACTAGCGCCTGGACAGTCAACTTATAAGGAAACTACAGGGAGTTTAGAAGGTCTTTGAGATTCTTTTCATTGCTACAGTTTTTCATTTCAGGGTTTCTACAGAGCTACGTTACAGAAAACAGCCATGGGGACTGGTGAAATCCTTCATTGAGAAGAACTTTTGGAGTGGTCTTGATGACTATTTTCGCCATTTAGGTGAGAGGCTGCAGAGCCTATCCAATGGAATTACCTTCTTGACCTTTTCATTCATGGAATTGGATTTCTTGTTGGAGTCAACGGTCAATTTCCAGTTCATGGATGTCCAACCTTGGCAACTTTAAGATTGGTGGACTTCAGCTCCCAAAATTCCCCAGTCAGCCATGGCTGGACACTCCTGCTCTAGATCTGGAGACTTCTTAATAATTCTATGTTGATAAATAAGAATTCATATTAAGATTTTAGCTCTGCAGTCTAATACATCAGCACTTTTTAAAAAGAGATAGGTAAGAACTACCAACATAAGGAATTATTCAAGGTCCTTGTCAGAACAGAGGAATCACTTCTACTCTCTTGAAGTACTAATGCTGGTCCTGACCTAGCAAATAGATCAGTAGTTTGTCACTGAGCCTGCAGGTTTTGATTGAACCTGAATTTTGCCTCCTTTGGAATATTCCTGGATTACATTGCTGAGATTTGTTAACAATCTGCCTAACAAAAGTCATGTTTTTGTTTAATTTAGGTGGAAAAACAAAGAATATGTAAGCCTTCAGAATGGTGCTCATTATATTTTAAATTCCTTCCTCCCAAGTCTTCCAAACATAAGGTTCTTCCCCATACAGTTGGCTTCACTCATTTGCAAGATACCTCCAAGCAGGCCCTGATTGTTGATGCTTTTAAGAATATCACCGTCGTCATCATCTTCTTTTAATGACCCCATAATCCCTTGCGGGGTGGAGTCTGAGCAACTTAATGGAGCTTGCAGAGTGTTTTAATGGCTGGATGCCCTTCCTGTCATCAATGCGGAGTTTTGTTCAACACATAAACTCTCAGTGTGCCCAGAGAGAGAAATAGAATTTTGTTGTCTTACCTACAAAATAATTGTCTCCTCTCTAGAATAGAGGGTGGGAAGAGATCACTACCTTTTGACCAAGCTGAACTATTCCTCTTCTTCCCTTGTTCTCTTCTTTCCACCTGTCTTCTCTCTGGCAGAGAGTGAATTGACCAAAACTGAGAGTTTGTATCTAGCAGAACTTCATAGACAGTCACCCAAAGAGAAGGCGAACAAACAATCCTCAGTGCGGCGAAGGAAACGACCCCATACACACTTGAGGGGGCCTCATCTGGAGGAAGTACTGAGTCCTGTTACCACTCCCACAGATGAGGAGGTTGTAAGTCGAATCAAGCGTGTGGCAGGTATGATGTGACCAGTTGCAACAGATGAAGTGTGGTTGGGATTGATGGGACAGAAAGAGATCTAACAGTATGGTTTCATCAAGGGTGTAGCACAGGCATCTTCAGTGGTAAACTGAATTATACTTCTTGGAGGATTATATATCTAAAGCAAGGTTGAGAAACCCCCAGTTCATTGTCTACAGAGATTCTCAATCATCCAGGTCATGGTTGTCCCAATGGTGCTTTTCCAAAAGGCAGCTAGACTTCCTTGGGTTTTTTTCCCTTGAAAACATTTTGCTTCTGAAGAACTGAAGGAGCTTCTTGAATGATGTTTTTCTTTTGGAAAAACAGCTTTGGGACTCCAGTTCATTGACCAAGTCTAATCTCTCACTTGGCTGGCATGGGAGATCAGTTGATTTCCAACCCTAACCACAAACTTTTTGAGAGCAAACCTTGTTTGATTTCCATTTGGTAATTTATCTTTGTTCCTTGGCAGTTGAAGACAGTTTGTCCTTGTTCCCTGGTCTGATTCCAGGGTTCCTTTTTTTCTCCCTGTCCCACTCAAAGAGCTACTGTCGGGGTTCTGACTGATGAATACAACCAAACTAGCACTGTTGAGACAATCCGATCCCTTAATGCAAAACTTAATACTGAGTGCATTATTTTGGCACAGAATGAAAGCAAAACCAGCTCTGGATAATTCCTGGGCAATTCAATATAATTAAAGTATAGAATCCTCTCTCCCTCCTATTAGTGCAGGTCACATTGTCCAATGGAGCATCACAATATTGTTATGAGAAGAGGTCTTGAATGTCTGGCAATCACCTGCTGACTCGACTTTGGTTCTCACGGCTTGACTGCTTACAATCCACATTCCAACTCCCCTTCCCCTCCCCCCAATAGTTAGCTGGGAAGCAGTAAAAGTGAAAGCAGCCTGTAAATTTCAAAGCTTGACAGTTACATGAGATAGATCTTCAGTATGCTTGAAGGACAGCCTGAAGTTGTGCCTTGCAGAACTAGGTTTGACAGGATGGGGAAAGAATGTCCACTCTAGGTGTCTCTTCAGTCAACCACATCTGCTCCTTTTCAGGTTCCACTCAAACACGGCACATCCCTGAAGAAAGTCCCAGCAGCTTCCATTTGCAGAATGTGTCCAAATTACTGCTTGTTATTAGTTGTGTGTAAGTAACTCCTTATCCTGGCTTGATTCCTTTTCCCCCCCTTTCCTTCTGCGATGGTTTTGGGATGAGTTTCATTCCTGGTCTTACTCTGTTTCATTTTACAAGCCAAGGCTACCAAAAAGGCAACTCTTATCATCCTAGTTGTGGATAAGCCAACATTGATTTTACTCCCCGTGGGTCTAATTTGAGCGTCTTTTCAAATTCCAGCCTCCAACAGCGTTCACCTGCTGGTACAAAATGTCCCAGCAAAGCATCATCAGAAAATGTTATTGTCTTCATGCTTGCCCATAGATCACCAAGAGAACCTTGGCTTACTGCCTTCATTTTCGCACCACACCTTAATTAATTGTTTTACTGTTCACACATTTTTATTACCTTGATTGCTTTCATGTTTTCGGCTTTTTATATGCAAATTTGGAGATAGTTGGTCCGAGTTTGGTGGCAGAGACTGGAATTAGAGGAGAACATGTAGAAATATAAATGGTCTACTTACACCAGGGATGGTGAACCTTTTCAGCAACGAGTGCCCAAACCAGAACAATCATACATGTGCATGTGCCAGAGCACCGGAAAACCGAACACCATCTCGCCGGTGCATGCATGCCTGTCTTTTGGCTGTTTTCAAGCTGTTTTGCGGGCCATTTTCAGGCTGTTTTTCAGGTGATTTTTCAGATCATTTTGGGGCCAAAAATGCCCCCCAAACAGCCTGAAAAATGCCCCCAAACAATCTGTTTTTTGGGTGATTTTCCAGCTGTTTTCAGGAGCTCCGATGCCCGCAAAGACCAGTTGGCCGGCACCGGAAACCAGAAGAACATCATACATGCCCACTGAGAGGGTTCTGCATGATCTCTCAATGGGCACGTACGCAGTCGCCAGATGTTGGCACACATGCCATAGTTCACAGATGTTGGCAACTCTGGCTCGCATGCCATAATTTTGCCATCACAGACTTAGACTGAAGCAGGAGTGCAATTTTATGTCCCGTTCTCAGCATGGTGGGCTCAGGAATTCTGGGAATTCAAGTCCATCGGTTGCAAATTTGTCATAATTGCTCACTCCTGGATTGAGGACTACAAGAGAGTGTAATTCTGACAACGTTTAGGGGGAAGTTAGAAAGAAGCTCCGGATTAGCACCTCTCTCCCACAGATTTTCAAATGGCATGAATTCTTAGAGCTAGCGTTTTCCTTGAGAGGTTTCATCAACCTGGTCAACTTGTTCTGATATTTGTCATACTGATGGGTCTAACTCTGATTCTGCCTCTGCTGGTTTCTTCAGGTTGGGTACTTCCCCTACCACCCTGTCACGCTGTGATTTCCCTGCTCTGTGCACGTCCTTCAGAACTTTCCTTGCGATTTTCTCCTCTCCTAATCTTTGCTTCCCCCGTCTTTTCTCTTTCCTGCTCCTGTTAGGATTTGTTTCAGGTATATTCTTTCCCTTTTAACGCTACCCTTATCTGCCTCTTTCTCTCTTTGCATCTTGGTTGGTTAAAGCTGGCTCTCTTTCACTCTGGCTGCCTGATCTCGACTTAGATTTGCTGGTTCTCCATTCTTGGGCTGAAGCTTTTATTATTTATTTTGGCTTTTCCCTTTTTTCCCCTTGCGTTCTTTTTTGTTCTTCAAACTGAATGCAAATAGCACCAGCACTTAGATTTATATACCACTTCAAAGTACTTTTAGAGCCCTCTCTAAGTGCTTTACAGAGTCAGCCTCTTGCCCTCAACAATCTGCACCCTCATTTACCAACCTTGGAAGGATGGAAGGCTGAGTCAACCTTGAGCCGGTCAGGATCAAACTACTGGCAGTCGGCAGAATTAGTCTGCAATACTGCTTTCTAACCACTGTGTCGCCATGGCCCTTCCTTCCTTCCTTCCTTCCTTCCTTCCTTCCTTCCTTCCTTCCTTCCTTCCTTCCTTCCTTCCTCCCTCCCTCCCTCCCTCCCTCCCTCCTTTCTTTAGCAGATAACACTTAGACTTATATGAAATGTTAAGTGGCCATTATTGCACATTTCCAAAGGCCTGGAAAAGTTTTGTGTCCTGTGGATTTCAATTCTCAGCATGGCTGGCTTAGGAATTCTGGGAATTGAAGTCCCACAGGTCATAAATTTGTCATTGTTGCCCAGTCCTGTTTTGGAGACTACCATCGAGTGTAATTCTGCCAAACTTTAGGGAAGAGTTAGGAAGAAGCTATGGACTGGCACCTCTTCCTTCCCCGTGCCAGAGGCATGACGACCGTCCCACCGAACCACAGATTTTCAACTACTCCATAGCATGAATCCTTAGAGCTTGCATTGGCAACTGTGCCAATGGTGTGAAACACCTCCCCCCCACCCCCCCACCCCCAAATTGGTTCACCTCCGACCTTGTAAGGCTTCAGGAAACCATGAAAAATAAAGCTGCTGCAGTGACCCTTTCCGTCATAAATGCTACCGTTTGCACTGGTCGCTTTTTGATGCCTTATTTTATGATTTGAGCCATGCTTTCAGGGATTGTGTTTTTGTGTTGCACAATTGCCGACCCTTTTATGGTGGGAGCCCCTCCGACTGTCTTGATTCCAGCCATGAAAGGGAGGGGAAAAAAATGATGGGGCAGGGAAGAATTCCTGCTGCTTGTCGATAGTTCTTCTTCTTCTTCTCCTCCTCCTCCTCCTCTATTTTTCTTTCAGTTTGGTGCTTTTGGTCATCCTTAATATGTTGCTGTTCTACAAGCTGTGGATGTTGGAATACACCACTCAGACTTTGACGGCATGGCAGGGGCTGCGTTTACAGGAAAGGTAACCGGAGGCAGGCAGAGGATTCCGCTCGATGGGGAACAAGCTGAGACTGTCTTGACTGCATGCCATGGAGACTCCCAGTGTCTCTCTTTCTTTCTTTCCTTCCTTCCTTCCTTTCTTTTCCTCTCTCTCTCTTTTCTCTTCCTCCTCCCTCTTTCTTTCTTCTCTCTTTCCCTCTTTTCTTCCTTCCTTCCTTCCTTCCCTTCCTTCCTTCTGTCTTCCTTCCTTCTTTCTCTCTCTTTCTTTCCTTTCTTTTTCTTTTCCTCTCTCTCTTTTCTCTTCCTTCCTTCCTCCTCCCTCTTTCTTTCTTCTCTCTTTCCTTCTTCCTTCCTTCCTTCCCTTCCTTCTTTCTCTTCCTTCCCTTCCTTCCTTCTGTCTTCCTTCCTTCTTTCTCTTTCTTTCTTTCTCTCTTTTCTTTCTCTTTTCTTTCTTTCTCCCTTTCTCTTCCTTCCTTCTCCCCCTCCCTCCCTCCCTCCCTTCCTTCCTTCCTTCCTTTCTCTTTCTTTCTTTCTTTCTTTCTTTCTTTCTTTCTTTCTTTCTTTCTTTCTTT
Source organism: Laticauda laticaudata (assembly GCA_004320025.1). NCBI lineage: Eukaryota > Metazoa > Chordata > Lepidosauria > Squamata > Elapidae > Laticauda > Laticauda laticaudata. The sequence continues at coordinate 47,117 of BHFT01061324.1, forward strand.
CTTTCTTTTCTTTCTTTCGCTTTTCTTTCTTTCTTTCTTTCTTTCTCCCTCTTTCTTTTCCTCCCTTCCATGCCTTCTTTTCTTCTCCCTCCCTCCCTCTTTCTTTCTTTCTTTCTTTCGTTCTTTCTTTCTCTTTTCTTTCTTTCTCCCTCTTTCTTTTCCTCCCTTCCATGCCTTCTTTTCTTTTCCCTCCCTCCCTCCCCCTCCCTTCATTCCTTCTTTCTCTTCCTTCCCTTCCTTCCTTCCCTCCCTCCCTAAGGCCTTCTCTCCCTCTTTCTTTCTTTCTTTCTTTCTTTCTTTCTTTCTTTCTTTCTTTCTTTCTTTCTTTCTTTCTTTCTTTCTTTCTCTCTCTTCCCCCTCTCTCTCTTCTCTCCCCCTCAACCACCCTCTCTTTCTGCCACCCATCTCAATCAATGACTCTCAGCGTCTTACAATTTAAAAAAAAATATCTTGAGAATAGCAAAGTTGCAAGGGGATGTATGTATTTATTAAATTTGTTTGCCACCCATTTCATCACACCATTACAATCAGGGCATTAAAAAACATTTTAAAAAATGAAATACAAACATCCAAAATAAAATTTGGCTGTAAGAAAGATTCCCGGCTGGCTTCAAGTGTTTTCATGTCTCTCTTTGCTCTTCTTGGTCTCAACAGGTTACCCCAATCTCAGACTGAGTGGGCCCAGTTATTAGAGTCCCAGCAGAAATATCACGACACAGAACTCCAAAAGTGGCGAGAGATCATCAAATCATCAGTAGTTCTCTTAGATCAGGTGAGAGCTACCTCCAACCTAGGGGAGAAAACATGGGTTGTGCATAGGCTGAAGGCAAGACAAGGGAAATAGCAAGCCACTTTGGCACGTGGTCCGATTTCTTCCATTTATGTAGGAGAAAGAGTGCCAGAACCTGAGGGTAGAGTCAAACAAGGGATCAGCTTAGAATCCCTATGTAGTCACAAGTGAACGAAGTCCAATCTCCCTTGAATTCCATTGATCCTCATCTAACTCCTAGCAGGTACTAACTGTTAGTTGAGAATATTCCTGGGCATAGTCAGGAGTAGCAGCAAATCAGATTAACTAGACGTTTATGTATGGATATGATCTTTCATGACTGACAATTTATGCTCAGTCTTTCTTCTAAATTGTATCTCACCTATGAGATTAGACTTTGTTTTATTCTCACAATAACAATTCCATTAGGTAGGTAGGGTTAAGAGTAAGGCAAAGTTATTAAGTAAGGCAAAATCACTAGTAAACTCTAAGACAGGATTAAGCTCTGGCTTCTCCAGTCAATCCCTTCATCCCCTCACCACATATTCAGGTATTCTTATGGAATGGGTAATTCCAAACCAAACAAACTATTTCCTAATTCCAGGTCTATTTTATTTACTCCTATATAGTAGAGGCATCTGATAACCTGGAAATCATGTGGGTTCTTTCATAAATCTGCTAGATTTGTTGAATTG
>BHFT01061327.1:0-22186 GCA_004320025.1 Laticauda laticaudata
TTTTAAGGACATTACATCAAAGTTGGATCAGCCTGTAGTATTTTTTTCCACTTTAATTTTGAGTGTAACTCCAAATCGAGACCTCCATGGGTTGCTAAATTTGATTAACATTGATAATGTTTGTGTGATTTTGTTGTCAGCACATTCAACTATGTAAATGAACAAAGTATTTCATAAGAATATTTCATTCATTCAGATCTAGGATGTCTTATTTTTATGTTCCCTTTATTTTTTTGAGCAGTGTACTTAATAGAAACCATATTACTATCAAAAGGGTGGAGTAGGAAGTTAAGTGGTAAATCATCTACTATTTTCAAAGGTCTCTAGGATCACTCCAGCCAGAGTAGATTTTAATGGGTCTTGCCAAAATTTCTGTGATTTTTAAAAAATATATTTACTACCTTAAAAGTTTTGAATGTTTAATATTTCTGCATAATTATGACTTAAAACATGACCTCACATAAATTCTAAATAAAGAAAATTCAATTAAAGAAAGCAGTCAAAAACATTATACTTGTTCATTGATTTATTGAGGAAAATTATCCAAGGTGACATCTTTCTGTGTGATAGAAATATGTAAACCTTTGCTTCCAGTAATTGATATGTTCTACTAAGCAGCAATAACAGCAACTAAACATTTCTGATAACTGTTGATCAATCTTTCACATCGGCTTGGAGGAATTTGAGTCCATTCCTCTTCACAGAACAATTTTGACTCAAGGATGTTGGTGGACTTTCTCACATATCCCGCTCTGACTGGGTCCTTCTACAACATTTCGATAGAATTAAGGTTAGGACTTCCACTTAGTCATCTCAATATTAACTTTCTACTGCTTTAACAATATTTTGACTGTACAACTTGAGTTTTAGTTCAGGAACCTCTAACCTGACATTTTCATTTAGAATTGGCAGGTACAATTCAGAATTCATAGTTCTGTCATTGATGGCAAGTCATCCTAGTCCAGAGGCAGCAAAGTAGACCTAAGAATGATACTGCTGCCATCACGCTTCACAGATGGAGTGCAGTATTTGCTTTTTGCCAAACAATGCTTTTGAATCAAGCCAAAAAGTTCTATTTTGTCTCATCCATTCACTATTTCTGGGTTTTCCACATAGTCTTTTGAAAACTATAGACAGACAATTATGTTCTTTTTGGAGAGTAATGGTTTTTTCCTTGCAGCCCTGCCATGCATACCATTCTTATTCAGTGTTCTAATGGGAGATCAAACACATGAACGCAAGGAAAATCTTCAGCTCTTTATTACCCTAGCAGTTTGAAACCTAGCACCTTGCCTAGATGAAACCAAGTGCCTTGCTCTTGGTGTGGTTGATGTGGTGTGGTTGGTGAACTCTTGGGACGGCAACAATTGTACTGAATTGCCTCCATTTGTTCACAATATGCCTAACAATGGACTAGTAGAGTTCAAATAATTTTATAACCCTTTCCAGTATAGCAAGCATCAACAATGTTTATCATAAGTTCTCAGAAATCTCCTTTGCTGAGGTCACACCACACTTCCAGCATACCTGTGTTATGAAGATAAGATTCTGATAGTGAATTCTGCTATTTAAATAAGGCTGGGCCTCCCACATTCACACCTGATTATCATCCCATTCATTATTTGAAACATCTGACTCTAATTTTCCCTTCAAATTAGCTGATAGTCCAAAAGGCTCATATACTTTCACCACACACAAAGATATAGTTTGGGATCATTTCCCTCAAAATGAACAAGTGTGTTTTGACTCATTTGTTTAACTGGTTTCTCTTTATCTAGTTTTACCTCTGCAGTCAAAAGATTTAAAAGCTACAACAGCTTCTGTTAGATACTTTTTCTGGCAATAACTAGTCTAGGAATATGTGCTAAAAATCACAGAAGCATCTTTATAATTTATTTTTCCTAAGGGCAGGGTGACTGTATTTTGACAATCCAGGAATGCACATTAAAATATAAGACATGATGTGATACTAAAAGGAGCAACAGGAAGGGAGAGAAATGGCTCATAAAAATACAAAAATAAAGTGCTATTTTTAAAAAGTCATACTAAATGTAATAGGCGTGCACATACATACACATAAACACACACATACACAAACTCCACATGTGAATCAAAAAAGAAGGTGAACAAAGGAAGATAGCCTATAGTGAATGATACTGGAACCTTTACAGACCAGGGATGACATCATTCAACAGTTTTGAACCAAGAAACTGAAATAATCAGAAATAATGTCTTACGTATCACACGGAGTCTTTCACTAGACACAGATGTTTTTACTTCTTGGGTGACAGGGTTGTAGGCTGCACATTTGTAAGTTCCTTCATCATCCTGGCTGGCATTGACTATCTGAAGATTCCCAGATGGCATGATCAAGTAGTTGTCTATTAAGATAAAGAAATCATTCAGAACTATTTCTGAAAAAGAAGCATTTCTATTTCACAAGTTCTATGACGATATGGATATAAAATGAAATATTTTGTCTAAGTTTGCTATAATTTGCAGCAGCAAAAATTAAGTTGTTTGAATTACCTATTAACTTGAAAATCTCAGACAACAATAAATGGAAAAATATGGCTTAGAACTGGAACAAAGCAGTTTATCTCATATTAAAATATCCTTATTTTAAAATGGACCATTGTGGAACAGTTCTCATACTATTGTGGCAATGTATAACTTTTGCCTCAAAGTCAACTAAAAGGGAAAAGAAAATGGGGAAAAATACACAGAAACTCCCTAAAGCCTTGAACTCCATAAAATATGAAGGTTCAGAAGACTTATCTAATGTACATGTCAATCCCTTGCAAATTTAAGATACTTTGTGACATTTTTGAAAAAAGGGTATCTAAATATATTTTAATTGGAATTATATTGATCTTTCTAGTGGCCCTTGCGTCTAGCTGTGTCTGTCTGTATTTGTGCAGTTCAGTCAAGAAGCAACTGGAACAGCTGTCAAATTCCCAACTTCAACATTTTCACATACACTTATTTCCAACAAAAATATTCCCTCCTGTTACCTGATATATCTGTTGTGGATTGGTGGAACGGAACAAAGCTTGGCTTTAATATGACTCAATATCTAACATCTCTAAGATTCCTTATAGCTTCCCTTGTAACCAGACATAAGTATGGTATGATCCACTCATTCCTAAAGCTTTCTGGCAGTCAAGTCTACTTTTTACAGGTTATGTTTAACATCATGTTAATGTGACAAAGATAATAATAAAGTTATGAAATTGCTACTGGATCATAGACAGAAATTTGTTTTATACCCTTGTGTATAAAACCTAGACTATCAACTGCACAGATAAATAAGAAAACATAGGGGATGATGAAATTGATTAGAAGAACAGAATACACTTCTCTAATTTTGATGCCTTCAAATGCATAGATTTCCATAGCCAGCATGTCACCACTTAGAATTTTGAAAACTGAAATCCACTTATTTACAGGTTGTCTGGACTGAAGCAGGATTAATTCAGATGCTTCTCTTTCCACCATCAATCACAGCTCACCTCTAGAGGCCTCCAACCATTCTTGCTTCACACTGTAGCGAACCTGGGCTTTTGGATGGCTTTCAGGAAGGTCACATGCAATCACAGCTGTATTTCCTTCATCAACTTCTATTACATGCTGACCATCATATTTAAAGTCTTTGAGATCTATTAAAATTACAGTAAATTTTTAGAAGAAAAAAGGAGTTCTAAAAGTAGAACAAAGGAATATATATATAAATTCAAAGCACTGTAACTATAAACATTTCCAAAAATATACTTAATTTAATCCAGGGAATCCAAAGTCATTGTCTATGCATATTTTTCCAATAAAACAGACACATATTTTTGGAGGCAGCAAAATGCAGTGATAATATATATAGTTATTATGCTTTAATGTCCTCAACTGGTGCATTTTTTTTACTTAGAAAACTTCTTCTTCTAAGGATTAGTAAAATAGAATATGCAAATATTCTGAAATGCTTCAAGCATATAATTTGATGAAATGATTTTTGTGTGTGTGCAGCATGGGATATTTGATGTTTTAAAGCATTTTGAGCTGAAGCTTCAAATGTTGAAAATAGCTGGTTTTGCACTTAGAGTAAGATGTTTCATAAAATCTGGCACTTGAAATGCTTGAAGATAAAGTTAAACCTCTGCAATAAATCATGACTGCAGTGACTGTATGTTCCAATGCAGTAAGTTAGCAGGATCTTAAACATCTCACTAGCCCGCATTGGCTTTATCTGATAGCAGCACTTAACTGAATATTAATAAAACCAAGAGCTCAAAAAGAAATACTATTCCTATGTGAGGGCCAAATATTTCCTGTACAGGACTTCTGAAGTCTGTTGGAATTTTTAGGTTCTGTATAACTTCCCAGAACTTTGCCTGCAGCTGTAGGGTTTACGCATACTGAACGTTAATCTGAAGATTAAATGATAATTTTTTGGCTGAAAGTTGCCATATGCTAGTTATACAGTATATTTAGAACAGGAGAATGTAAGTTCAAAAAAGTTTGAGAAACATGCTATAAACAGAACTTCATGCAAAAGGACAGTTTCTCCATGTTCCAAATTAAAATTATAGGATTATCAGCTCAAAAGCACTTTATATTTTAGTATTAGTTATACTTTAAAGAAATACTATATCAATTGTTTTTTTTATCACTGTGAAAATAAAACTTAATATTATTTAAGTTACCGTTTCTAAATCACAACCTCTTATTTCCATTATGTATTCTGAAAACAAAGAATCTCTTCCAAAAATTAAACAATTTTAAAATCAGAAGTTTCTCCTTGTTCTTATAGCTGGAGAACCTGGCCCATTTGCTTGGAAATTTTATAACACTGAGTTTATAACACTTAGACTCCCTTCATTCGCCTTGGAAAAATAATAAGGTGTTACTATACTGCAAGTTGGACTAGCTCAGGGCAAGTATTTAGGGAATTTGGATAGCAGAAACCAGAAGGGACTGCAAGTTTCTATTGGCAGAATGGGAGAGTGGAAAAATTTGTTTTCATTTTCTGGGATTTATATCAGCTCTCCAACAGTAAAAGACAGATCTGGCTCCAAGGTTCTCCCACCCACGCTCATGGAAAAGTGACATGAAATTTCTCAAACAGGCTAATTAAAGCAAGATTGCTTCAAAAACATTTTAAAATAAAAAACAGCTCCCTTGGCAGTATAGCAAAAAGCCTTCCAAAATGCAAAACGTATTAGCTGTCAGGAGACTATTTCAGTGCTAGCGTCTGGATTCAAGGAAAGAGGGAGGGGAAAGGCTTAACAAAGACATAAAAATGATTTACAGCAAACATGTTTAATACTTTAAGAATGTCTTGGCATTGTACAACTGAAAATAATTAATAAATGCAAAACAAAAGAAGACATTACAGGTACACTTCAGTTAAAATTATTAATCCTTCAAAGTCAAATTTAGGAGGAAGAGTTGTTTCCACGGGATACTACAGATAGATTAAATTTAATTCTTCTCTGCAAAAATTTCCATTCCTCCTAATGTGAAAATGGTGTTTGGGAAGAGAAGGGTGCTGGAATTATTCTTTCGTTTCCCTTTTTTCGTGCCATAAAGTTTTAAAGAGGGATAAAAGTGGAGAGTAAAAAAAGTAACGATAGAGCTTAGCTGCTCACAGCACACATTTCTTCGATCAACAACATGTGAGCTGGAATTTAAAAAAAAAATTGTTCATCCTGGTGGTCCAAATTCATCACAGCAATAGTTGAACCCTACAACTATTGTGAAGGCTTCAGAATTACTGGCAAAAAAGTAGGGGAAAAAACCCAATTTCTTTTTAAGTATTTGAATCCATGAGAAAAGAGAACAGATCGAGAGTTTTGCAATACAATTTGAAAACTTTCTTTGCAAAAGAAAATTTACATTTTTTTCAATTAGAAGACATTTTAGGGTCTAGAAAGAGAAAACAATAGTTTCCCAATAATAAAGCACTGTAATCTTAAAAGTATAAAATAACTCCTAGAATGTAATTATATCTTCTATTCTCCTTCCCTCCTCCAAAAAGCTCATCAGTACAATAGAGATTTTTTGGAGATGGTAAGGCCCATAGGAAAATATCTATCTAATCACGACTAAACATATAAAAAGATCTTAGAGGAGATTAAGGGAATCTTAGCATAATTCTTATCCTAAAGGAAACCATCTGGAGACCATCACAGATCATAATTTTCAAGATAAACTTCTTTTTAAGAAGAAGTAACACATGAAGAAGTCTTTAAATTACAGAATTGGAAAGAACCAATTAGGTCATTGAGTCCAATATCTTTCCCTGTGCAAGAATCCAAATTAAAACATACACAACCGATAGTTGTGTAGCCTTTACCTGCACACATTCAGTGAAATCAAACCTACGGGTAATTGGTTCTACAATTAGATGCTGTTCATTATTTGGAAATGTTTCTCATTACTTAGTTGGAATCAGACTTCCTATAACTGAAATTCATTATTCTATGACCTGACTTCTGGGATCAGAGACAATATGGATCATATTATTTTAGGTATCTTAAGTGTGTTACCATATCCCTTTCCATAGTAACACTTGTAGCAAACCCATGAAAACTGTGATTACCTATTTTAATCATGACACAAGTATTCATGACCTCATCACAGATATATTGTTATTTGTTCCCCTTTGGTATCTTGTGACCAAAGGCTGAAGGCTTTCAGTTTTCTCTTCTCAGAACAAAATATTTCTGTTTCTTCTATTTTTTCTTCTATGACTTAGCTTATAAACCATTGATTATCCTCACTGCCGTTCTCTAATCCTGTTCTAGTTAACATGTGGTATCCAAAACTTGATACTATCCTCGATATGCAGTGTGACCGACATGTACTGCTAACTTTCAGTAGAATGTAGACCCATTCTGAAGTAGAAAAAACATTTTTAACAGAACCCAGTTTTCCACCACATCTGAAACTTGAAAGGTAGGTGATGCACCTGCCTGTAATTTCTATTATCTGATGATAAGAAATGTCACTTGTCAATGGATGCTTCACCTTTTTCTGGCAAAGAATATTTAGAATGATCCAATGAAATGGTACAAGATTACACACAATCCAAACAGGAATCCACAATATAGTATGCATTAATGCCTTCAATTTTAGTCTTTGTTTTTTCTAAAAAGTCTTTTTAATTAAAAAAGAAATATGCAGTGCTGCAAAGTAAGTATCAGCCTCTAAGATAATGCTTAATTAAAGGAATGCTTTTGTGCTTTAACAAAGCTCAACTGTCATTTTTAAAAATATGAATAATGAGGACTATAGCCCAATTCTTTGCTCAGAAGTGTTTCCAGCAGCTTGGATAACAGAGATCATTCTGAGGAGAAAAACTGGGTGACAGCTAGCAATCAAGTCCACTTTTCTTCTGATACATTTTGTGACTATATCTACCACAGCAGCTTTTTGTGAATAGGAGATTTTCTAATGACAGTCATTTTATAAGACTAATGAACTAGATTGAGTGAATTGTTCTTAAAAAAGTATTATAAAGTCACCAGATTTTTAAATATACCACAGTACATAAAACAATAAAAGGTCATTTTGGAAAATAAAGTTAACAAGAATGGCAAATGAGAAAAATTTGAAGTACAGGATACGAGATATTCCACTATAACCTCCATCTAAACAGCATTTAAACAGTATAGGGGGACTTTCAGCATGGCTTCCATTAAATTTTAAACACTATCAAGAGCTACTCAATAGTGAGAAGGGCAGCATATAAATTTAATAAATAAAGAAATAAAAATAATTTGTCTTAGTTTTTAATGGTGTTCTCTTATATAAATCTCTGGTTGAAATGGAATTCAGCATAGGATATATACTCGTAAGAAATCATGATACTATTGAAAGAGGAAGTTTGAAAACAACCCAGGTGGCCAGAAAGGCCCAATAGAGACTCCATTTCCTTAAGGTCTTGAGAAAGAATAAAGTGGAACAACATGTTGTAGTTCGCTGGCAGCCGGTGTAGCCAGCAGGTATCAGACAGTGAGGACAAAAGGGAATCAGTCAGCGAGTCTGATGAGGACTTGGACGAAGGTCCTGCATCTGATCAGGGATGGGGCCAGGACCATCTGAGAGTGGGGTGTTGCCTTCGGAGCTTTTGGAGTCTGGCAGCAGCGAAGCAGAGGACCTCGGGGAGCCTGTTCCCAGTGCACGCGTGCACAGAGCTGTTAGAAGGCGAGAGCAGCTAAAGCAGAAGGGGTGACTCAGGAGTAAGGCTGGGAGGTTACTGCCCCTCCCATAAGGGATAAAAGTCAGTCCTCAATGATGAAGAGCTATGCAGGAAACAAAGCAGTTCAGTAATTTCCGAGTCCATCTTAAAGCTCTGAATACTGGTTGGTTTTTTCTGGGTTGGTTTATGTGAAGTCTTAATTGGACGTCTGTTTATTGGCAAGCATTCTATAGCACTGACAAGTGTGCTCTTATCTGGAGGAACTGTGTATAATTAGTTTGGCGAGGAATGTAAGTAATTCCCAGTGTTGCATTAAAAAAGGTTTTACTTTTAAATTCAGTTTGTGTTTTATTAAGTTTGATGAAGCCTGCGTCAGAACACAATGACTGATGACCTTTTACCGGTACACAGTAGAAAGTGTCCTCTCATACTGCATTATGGTGTGGTATGCTGGCTTGACAGCTGCAGATAAAAGGACATTACAGAGGGTGGTGAGCACAGCACAAAGTATTGTCGGCTGTTCCCTGATACCACTAAATGCCATTGCTAGGGCTCGCTGCCTTAGAAGAGTGAGGAAAATTCTCAGGGACGACTCACATCCCGGTCAGCACTTCTTCACTTTCCTACCATCCGGTAAGAGATATAGAAGCATAGTCAGCCACACCAATAGTCTGAAGAACAGTTTCTGCCCATGAGCTGTCAGACTTCTGAATGGAAAATAACTTCATGTCAACATAGTATGATAGACTTGCGGGGCCAGCACATTGTGCAACAAGGCAACATAGTGTAATAAGATTGGGACCGGGTTAGGGACTTCTGTCCTCACTATGAGTTGTGTTGGGGGGTGGTGCATGAAGGGAGGCTCAGTTAATCTCACTGTACACATGTTGTACTCTGATAATAAAGGTAATAAAAATAGTAATAATAATTGAAGTTTCCTAATAAATCTTTCTAAATCTTCCTCTGCTCTTTTGGCCTAAGAGTACAACACTATTGATTCTATAACTTTTGTAGACTAATTGTGGTGACACAAAGACCAGTCTCTGAATATAAGAACTACAGGTGACCATTATCTCGATATACCATAAAAACATTGTGACTGAAGCCAGTCCAGATATTTGCATATTTCTTTTCGATTTCCACATAGGTATTTTCTATTTTGCTGAAGAGTCGTATCAAAACAGAATTTTATCAGAGTACTGGTACATAATTTTTCTTCTATTCATACTTACATACCAAGTTAAAAAAAAGTTATATAACCACAATTATTTCATATATATTTCTTCATCTTGCATATTTGCACCTCTTCACTTTACACTGGAAATACTTGATTTATCAAAGCATCTACTTGATAAGAATAACATACTTTTGTTTTAATTATCAACTCTCATTATAATTATGTTTAGAACAATTTTAGGGATGAAAATGGCTTTTCAATATGGAGCCAAAACCTGCATCAAGGGACTTATTAGATTAGAGGCCCTGGCAGGAGCAACATGAAGAATGAGGCATTTTATTGTCATTGAAAAGACAGCTGCAAATGCACATAGGTCCCCAAAGATAACTTGAATAGCGGTCATTGCCCATTGGTATTTTGTGAAAGAAAATAAAATGAGTTGAATGTTGTTTTGTGGGTTCTTTCAAATCTGAGCATTAGAATGTAGAACTGCAGTATCTTTATTATAACTCTGCACAGAATTAATAACAAGAGATGATAGGTAATTACAACTGTAATATTTTAGCATAGCATTAAAGACAGCTGCCAATGTTTTCAAACCATACCAATGCAGTGGAATGTTCCCTTGGTATGAATCAAAATGGTATATTATCTTCAGAATCAGATCTTCTTACACCAGAAATGGCCTGTTTTAAGGGCATTGATAAATATGTCAATTATATATTTATTGAATTCATTGAAGCTTTCTCATATAAGTCTTGCCTGAAGTCGTATTAATTTTAGGGAGTATTGAGATGCAATATAGTTTTCAAATTTCAAGTATTTAAAATGGAATTTATACTAGTTACCCAAAGTTCTATGTAGTCAGAATTACAAAGTTCTAACTAGTCTTTTGCTCATTTGTCAAAGATAATAAATTCATCTTGGGAAAAAGAGATGTTGGAAGAAACATCATATATTTTTATTTCAACAAATATTTATCATATTTTAAATATATCAAATATCAGAACTTGAACTTATAAAACTATAGAACTTATAAAACTATTCAGATAATGTGAATAGTTTAATAGAAACTATTACATTAAGCTATCAAAGAATAGTTTAATAGAAATCCAAGTATTATACACATGTACACACACAATACAGGGTCGTAAATAGGAAGTTTTATATCAGACTTCTTAACCACCTATTTCCCTGATATAAAAGTCACCATTTCAGTATAAGGCAGGCACTTAAAATTTCAAACTCTAACTTATTTTAAAATTTTGGATGAAAATGAAGATTATGACAGTAAGTTAGTAGCATACATGACCTCAGCAAGGTCCCCAAAGAAATATCTCCAAAAATCAATTCAAATTCACAGCCTGTACAGTTTGAAAGCCTTCTTTCATTTCATTTTTGGCCAAAGGCTTAAAAATATTGAGATTCAACTGTGAATACTTCAATGGATTACACTCTGTGCCACACTGAAACCAACTCTACATATCTGTGCAACTGGTTTCTGGTTAGAGTTTAACTAGCAAACAGTTCTAAATATTAGTCAATGAGATAGGGTACAATAGAAAGAAAGTAGTCTAGAGATAGTGAAGGAATGCAAAAGATATTAGCACCTAAAAGATATAGGAAACAAAATCTCCTCTTAGGAAACTAAATGTGAGAAAGGGATTTAAAAAAAAATCTAAATTCAGTGTGGTCTAAGAGGAGAGAAAGGGAAATTCTAGCAACTTTTTGTCTATGGAGTTTCTTGATCATCCAAGTCATAGTTCTCCCAAAAGTGCTTTTTTCAAAAGGCAACTGGACTTTCTTGTTTTTTTTCCTTTGAAAACATTTCACTTCTCATCCAAGAAGCTTCCTCAGTTCTAACTAATTGGTGGGAATAGAAGGATTTATATTATTTGATAGAATAAATTTCTCAGTATGAATTATCTATAGCAAATCAACTGGCACAATTTTTTAAAGATTGCTCTGGGATGACTTGTTCTGAGTTTCATAAGAAAAGGGACAAGCAAATGTGCTGCTCACTGAGAACAATGATCAGTTAGTTATTGGATTATTATTATAACTTTGTGCTAATATTTAAAACTGTATTTTGGGATATGATTAGGAGGAACAATGGCAAACTGAAAAATTTGAAAGTTGAAACAAGGACCCAAATAAATTTGTCAATACATACTGGATTTTCAATTGTATGCCAGAGATGTGGGGTGGAATGATCTTGCTCTGATTGACCAGTTTTGAGTCTTTGCTGATGAACTGAGAGATCAATTAATGAAACAAGGCATACTAGAAAATTTGGAAGAACTTTTCCAATGTTGTATATTGATCAATGGACAATTAGAAGAGTTAAGGCCACCACTGCCACCACAAGACCTCCTTAGATGACTGCATCAGAGAACCCAAACAAATAGGAGCAGAAGAAGATTCTTGTCAACAACAGTGAAGAGAACTAAGTTTATTTTCTACTGTGGAGGCCCAGGACACCTAGCCAAGAGTTGTATCATGAAAGTCCAGACTTCTGAGTCAGGTACAAATTGCCATATCTGCGGAGCTGCAGGCTACATAACAAGCAAGTGCCCAAATAACTTCAAAGCCTTGTCTTTGGGAAACTTCACAGCTCCCAATAAGATCTCAGCAGAAGTGTGCTCAGACAATTAACTGACATCAGACAGGTGCATTTCATTAAGATTGTTATTCTTCATTCAATTTTTAGTTTTTATTCAATTTCTGGTTTTCAAAGACCAATCTCAGTTTTTTGTAAATTTGGGCGCAAAAGCCATTTGCAAAGACAATACTCAGCACAATTGTTTCAACTGCCTACATAATAATTAGAAAAAAAATGCTTGTGGAAACTATTTTCAGGCAAGTGCCCAGTGTTGGTCTTATTTTGAAACACATAACACTTCTGAAATTGACAATAAACGATCATGCAAAATTCGTGCTGCTCTATATTACAATTTCTTTTGATGGCCCCATTGTGCTGGGCATTGACTAACTACAAGCCCACAATTTAGGTGTACAGGGAGAAAAGGGAAGGTTTTTTTTTTTTTTATTTCAAAGATACCAACAGCACCATCTACAGCTTTCTTCATTATCACCCTTCTCCCTCTCCTACTCAGTTATCTGAACCCTCTTTCTTGCCAGAAAAGTATACAGAATTTGCTGTTGTTTCCAGGGAAAAGGGAACAAGTACACTGCCTCCTTATCAAACGTTTGACTATAGACTTGGACCTGGAATCCCAGAGTCTTGTTAAAAGGCAATATCTTACGTAACTTAATGGTTACCCTGGTGTGGTAACACTGTGGTAGTAATATTACACTTTAGAAGTCCTGAAAGAATTACCCTAAGGAGGCTGATTCTTTTAAGGTTTCTAAATAATGTAACCTTTAGGAAATCATGAATAATTCTGCCTTTTTTTTCACACCTACAGAGCACATTAAAAAAGCAGGCAGGGAGAGGTGCACATAATTTAATTAGAATGAATGAGTGCCATGAAGGCTTAACTGTCTTTGATGTGGCAAAGCTTAATGCTCAGGTGATGCCTTTTGAATGAGTTAATTGCAACATGTCTAACTCCAGATTCATGAATGAAATACTTTTCAATATGTGGGATAAATATGACTTTTTTTTTCGAAGAACCACCTTTGCACTGGAGGAAGTTGGTACCCGTACCTCTCCTACAAAATTGAAATATCCTAGGAAATATTAAAAAGGCAGAATATTTCCTCTAAAAAGAGTAGAAACTCAGAAGCAGAAACTCGCCTCAGAAGCAGAAGCTTACTCCCACCTTTGTTAATCTCACCCCCACCTTTGTTAATGGGTGAGCCATTAAGGCCTGGGCCAGAATACTTTACATAACAAAGATCTCTTAGCAATTGCCAAAAGCCCTTTTCAGTCCATCATCCAGCAAGGCTCAACCAAGCCTGGAATTCAGGACAGCTTACAGAGTTGGCCCTGCATGGCTCCATGGGAGTCTGATAACCAATCAGAATACAAGCTCAAATTCAAATCCCAACAGAGGGTATAAAACCCAGGCACTCTCAGCACCTCAGCCCTTTTCTTTCTTGATCTCCTCCTTCACCTTGAAGCATGCGATCATCCTTCCTTTTCACTCTGGAGCTCCAGGCCATGTGGCCCTGTCCACCATTAAACCTTCCAAACAGCCTCCATGTTTCCAGTGTCTTTTTCCCCACTTGGAACTGAACCCAGAAGGATATTTCTTCCAACAGCACAAAACTCCTCTTCCAAGTATCTGAGAAGAACTCTGTGTTGTGGCCTCTTCGCTTGCCAGCCCCTCAGGTAGCCCAGATGAGGTGGTGGCATGGGGGTCAGGGCCAGCATCAAGGCAATCTGAGAGCTCTGAGTGGGGAGAGAGAATGGAGATCGAGACAAAGGCAGAGCCTAGGCCGTCCATCAGCCCTCAGATGAAGAGTGAACAGCCGCCAGGTAGGAGGCGGCTGATGAAGAAAAGGAGGAACAGCTGGGTCCAGTGTCTCACATGTGGATGCATAGAAGGCAGAGGAGATCAGTGGAAATATATGGGCCAATTCTAGGAACAGAAGAGCCACTGCTGCTAGCGAAGTCCCACCCTAACTCTGGGGATAAAAAGCAGAGGGCAGAGATGAATAGGTCTGGCAGACAACTATTCAACTCCCTGCTGTTAGCCTGCTGTGAGAGACTTTTTGCTGGGGCTGCTGGGGCTCCTAATAAAAAGGAACATTTATTTAACTACAGAGGTTTTGTCATGTTTGGGAGCCGGGTCAGAACATTCTGCAAACAGAAGTGGAAAAAAGCCATAGGCGGGTAAACTAATTGATTACTATTTTTCTAGATTTTAAAAAAGTGACAACTAAAGAGACCCATAAGCAAAATAAGTGTATTAAAAGGCGGAGCAAGCAGCACTTTCCACATTTCTCTTAAATGGAAACCATGTTCTCCCGAAACTTAATCTAGCTGCAGAGCTCAGTCCAAATCCCCCAAAGGCTTCAGTCCAATTGTGGGCCTCTCCCACAGAGCTTTAGAGTTGCTCTTTCGCTCTTATTGTGCTTCTCTGTTTTTATCCTAGCCCAGCCTAAACATTTCATTTCTGATTAATATTTTGATAGCAAGCCAATATTTTTTTGGCATTGCAACAAAACCAGGCCCCATTTTACAAACATATCTCCTTCAAACTTTTTAAAACCAATTTTATTTCTGTACTCCAGTCCCCCCCACCCCACCCCACCCGTTTCCCTAAAGAGCTGCTCTTATTTCTGAAACAGACTGCATGAAAAGTTTGTCAACTCACGAATGCAGGTAATAGCATTTCCCCTGCAGGTCTGTTCCTCAGAACTCTTGACTCTTGAACATGTCATAACCCAATTTGATTGTGCATAATTTACTAAATGGGAGGCACATCTTAATTTGGAAGTGTTGATATGAGCACATTCTATGATGCCTTCTTTATAACATTTAGGTGGTTTCATCAAATCCTAAAATTGGAAGAGGCCATTTAGATCAGGAGTCCCCAATCTCAGACCTTGTCACAGGCATGGTGACATGGCATGTCAGAAACTGGGCTATGCAAACAAGTGAAGTCTCATCCATGAGATGCAGGCAGCATGAGAAATCCCCATCCCCTCCAGTCTGTAGAAAAACCTCTCTCCACAGAACTGGTCCCTGGTGCTCAAATGGTTGGGGGCCGCTGATTTAGGCCATCAAATCCAATACCATGCTCAGAACAGGAGCTGTCCATGTTAGGAAGTTTGCCCCCCCTCCCAATCTTCAACTTGAATCTGTCCTCCTACAGTTTAAGATTATCATTGTTATATTGCTGTTTACACACATTTCCTTTGGCCAATCAGATAAGCATCTTTGACAAAGGCCACATTCTGATATGGACATCAATCCAACTGAAGGACAGAATTTAAATGCTTCCTCTGTGTACAAGAGATACCTATTTCATCTAACTTTGAGCAATGTAACTATGTTCCCTTGCTGAGGCAAAGTGATATCGTTTGAGAGAGAAAAATAAAATAAAATCTACTTACTGGCTAATGTTACCGTGGCAGGAACACTGGCAACAACACCTTCAGACATGCGGGCTATACACTGGTATCGACCCACTGTGTGATTGTTTAAGGCTGCAATGGTGAGCAATCTTTGATCAATATGGATTCCTAGAACTTCATCTGATTGAAGCAGCTCCTTTCCATTCAGTCTCCAAGTAATGTTTATTCCCAAAGGCTCAACCACACATCCCAGAGTCACCAAGCCGCCATGCTTCTGGACAATAGAATCAGGTTGGACAGAGACATGAAGAGAATCACCTGCAAAGGAAGACAGGCAAAGTCTTCATTAAGTAGATCAGATACTTCCACTTTAATTACTTAACTATTTGACTTCTCCTTTACAAGAAATTACAAGTTTAAGACTTTATGTAATTCAAGAGTTAGTTATTTCTTGGCAAGAAAATGTGAATGCATCTAGTGAAATATGAAACTTTCAGATATCTCAATAAGACTGTAATGCTGAATGTCTGCAAGTAAATAATGGCATGTTCATCTATCTTCTGCTCCATTGTTTTGTGTCTCACCTTGTCCTTAGCCAATCAACTTTGCATGTGAGTCCACTCTAAATGTTTGAGAGGCAGAGAACATGTTGCTTCACAATAATCACATTTGCTTCCATGTCAACTTTAAGCAAACTTGGAATAACAAAAATTATAAAAGTAAATATGTATTATACCAAAACCTTTGTCCAGTATCTTATTTTTAAACAATGTTACTCATATGTCCCAAAACAATAACAAATGGACAATAATCTCTTGTTATTTTGTCATCCCCATTTGACAATCAGATTAACACTAGTTTTGAATTAGATAAATGTGCTTGGTTTTGAATTAGATAAATGTGCTCAGGAGTTCATTCAGTGATTACTGAAAGTAAACAAGTTAATCATACGTAGGCAGAATAGTCAGTGTATTGGAAGTTGATAAAAATTATGACGAAGGAATAGGCAGAGTATGCAGCGATAGAAACTCATAAATATGAAAACACAAAACCATGGTTCTTTAAAAAACTACAAACAAAAATTGCAAATAAAATCAAGGACCTGAAAATGCATCAGCTACATAGATTAAAAAAAATAGGGGAAACAATTACTCACCCAAATTTGTAATGCAGTTAGCAGATGTCAAAAGCAGACACGCAATAGCAATTATTAGTATTTTTCCCTCTGGTATCATTGTCATCCCATGCAGAGGAATATGGACCAAAAAATACCAACTGGAGTTCCCATAAGCTATCACAGAGCACTTAATAATAGAAATTCAACTTCATGGATCAACCTGAATAGGAAAGAAAGAGATAAAAGAAAACAATATATTTAATAAAATGTAGAATTGTATTGCTGACCACAACTTGCATGTAGTCTTCCAGTGTCCTTCCAAATGCACTGCCAGTTGAAATATGATTTGGAATACAATGAAAGGAAACAGTAGTTAACAATGTAAGAATTAATAATCAACTATATTTAATCCAATCATTATATATACAATGTGTGTGTGTGTGTGTGTGTGTGTTCTTTAACCCCCTTCAAGACACCTTTTCCATTTCAGTCCAAACAGCTGCATATCTCTGGTTGAAGTCATTGATTAAAAAATTAAAAAGAACTGGTCCTAATCAAGGCAGCATGGAGCTGATAAAATGCATCACATCATAAATAAATTCCACTGCTTAAATACTTGTATAAAATGTTATGACATACATTTTGTCATTTGCCTCTTGTCCCTCCTGCAGATACTCATGGTTCAATGCAGATTTACTTGTTTCTTTTCACTAAGGAAGTGGATCTTTTTATTCCTATTTTTTATCTATTTTTATTTATCTATTTTAACTAGTTACCAATCCATTAAAAAATAGGTCCTGTTATCCCATAGCTGCCAAATACAGTATATTTAAAATTCTTCAATGAAGAAATCTGTCAAAAAATAATAATGAAAATCCAAGAATGTAATGCAAATACATGCCTCTATTCAGGTACCCGTTGAGCTCTCAAAAAACTAATACACTGTAAAGCAATATTTATCTTTCCAGAATCCATACCAATTTTCCATCAGCAAGGCTTATTCTTCTATATGGCTAGTTCAAACCTTTAGATGGCCAAGCGTATAATTTCTTTAAAAAAACAACAACCCTGAATTCTTTTTTTAAAGTTATTGCTATTGCATTGGCTATCTTCAAAATCTCCAACACTGAGCATGATTTGACGGTTAAATAATTTTTGCTAAAACATCAGCAATTTCATATCTGAATTCTTTAAGATCTGTTGAGTGGATGCCAACAGGGTTAGGGTTAGGGTTAGAGTTACATGCTCTTGTAAACTTAATTTGCTTTAACTGTTTTACTTATCTCCCTGAAAAAGTCAATACAGGCCAGATATCTTCTGTATTAAAGGCAAAAACAAATAGTTTATTCAATTTCTCTGACATAACCCTATCCTATTTGAATGCCTCTCTCACTTCTTTGTTGTCTAGCTGCTTCCCTGTTTGATTTGGAGGTATGTCAAAAGAAACACAGAATTGAATTTAGTGGGGTTACATGTGGTACAACAAGATGGACAGTATTTAGAATAAATAATACTGAATAAAAATGTGAGGAACTGGTATAAAAGAGGTACAATGAGGTAGTTCATCACACAGAAAAAAATGTATAAATATCTAATTGCAAAAGGAAATATATGAAGGAAAATCAAGAGTGGGGGGGGCAGGAAAGTTGTGATTAAACTTCAAAGTGTAAAGAATAAAATCAAGACTTGAAGTGATGTATCAGTACAATGGAAGTAAAGATGGTTTACAAAATAGAAAAGTATGGAAAAGCATAATGAATGTATTGGTGTAAAATAGTTTATCCTGAAAAAGAAAAGCATGTGTGCGCCTCCCAGCTAATTTTCAGCCTATTTGAGGCCATTTTCGCCCTCCCGAGGCTCAAGGGAAGCCACTGCAGCCTAGGGAAGCCGAAAAACAGGCCTTCCAAAATACCAGAAGTGCCGAAACGAGGCCGGTTTCATCCTCCAAAGGCTCCTGAGGCTTCCCTCGAGCCTCCCCCGGGCTCCAGAGGCCCTCCAGAGGCTGAAAATGGCCACTTTTGATATTTCCAGAACACCCATTTTTCGGCCTCCTGACGCTGCAGAGGCTTCCCTCAAGCCTCGGGAGGGCAAAAACAGCCTCAAATGGGCTGATAATCAGCTGGGAAGCACGCTCATGTGCAGTACAGGTCAGGGGGAAGGTGTTGCATGTGCATGCACAGGTAGGTGAGGCACATTAATTGTGGGTCCTGGCAGGCATGCACATGTGCAATACCGTGTGCACTTTTGGCAACACCACAACAAAAGGGTTCACCACCACTGCTCTAGGTAGTCATGTAGAGCCTACCCATCATGATAGTAATTCAGGATATTATAAAGTAAATCAGTTATGTGACTGACCTGATTTTACAACTTGTTTGAGATGGTCATTAAGCAAATCATCATCACTGATAAGTGAATATGTGGTTGGTAAGTGAACTAATAGTTCATTATGGATGTAAACTGGAAGTAAATGTCTGTTGTCTGCAAAACTGTCCTAGAATGCATTTATGTGACCATGGGATGCTACAAGTATCCATAAATACTACATGGTTATGGAGCACCCAAGATGCAGTAATCATGTAATGATGGGAATGATCATTGGAACTTTAAATCTGGATCCTAACTATTTCCAGATATTTAAGAATTTTACAATAGTATAAAGTATTTGGAATATTTGTTTTGAGCATACTTTTTGGTGACTTTTTTGTTTCGAGCATTCTAAGTCAATTGCTCAGCTTTGATTACTAACAGTAAATACCTGCTTCAGTAAATATTCCTGAATTCTCCTCATTTACCTTTAATTAACTTGATGCTATGTGCCCTGCTATACGTCCTGCTTTTAGCAATTTTCCAAAAACCAGTCCAGTGCTATATATAACAAGTCAATTTTTCTCATATGATCTCATAAAGGATATATGAACAGAAGATATGAACCATGTATTTAGTGCTTATATAAATCTATGTATCACAAACCAAATATCCCACCAATTGAATATATTAATAAGGATATTTTCAGTTAGAAATAAAAACATTTATAATTAAGCAGAATGTAACAATGTTTGCTAAGTTTTGTTACCTTTTTCATTTGGCTGTGGTTAGAAAAAATATTTTAGTTTAAACAGAAATACAAATAAAATTATTTCTTCAGCTCTTGGGCTCTTTTTTTAATACAGAGCGAAGAGAAAAAAAAGAGAAAAATAATACAACATCAGAGAGAAAAGTATTTCAAAAGAAAGGGGCCAAAAATGAATGACCTAGAAAGCCTTCTCCAACAGACACACCCTTGTCACCCTTGGTGACAGTCAGTGATAACCATGATCATGTAATGTGTCATCCCTTTTTAACTTCTGACACTGCATGCATATAAAAAAAATGTGGACTGGGATTACCCAGGTATGCCCAGAATTTTAAAGGCAGGGACTATTCCCGTGGATGCTTTTGTTTCTCCAACAGGTGTTCTACAGGAATGTTGAACTACTGTACTCTAAATTTTAGGAAGCTCCTGGAATAGGCCACTTTAAACAGACATTACAATTTTTTTGTTTGTTTATCAATGTATATGTCAAGTTAAAATCTGATTGATACATGCTAAATTTAACTAAGTTAATAAAATATGAACCTAGTTACAGTCACTGGGGAAAGTTAGTTGCAATTTAAAAATCCCACTTGTATCAATAAATGTACAACACAAATTAATTGCATATTTACTCTGATGTAAATTGAACTCTGTTGACTGGAGCTGGTACATATCGAAAGGCTGATAATCTTAGCTTCAATCCAATTGTTTCTCACTGTATTTATTACCATATAACATAATCCTGCCATGTTTCATCATGACATTTTAACTTTCCTACCTCTTTTTACATGATATCTGGATATTGTTGTTTTTCCAGATGAAGAATTTCCACCTGGAGCGACTGTTATGTCGTGATCACTTTAACCAGGATTTTGATTGGGGCAGAATAACCTTAACCAGAATTTTGATTGGGCCAGTTTTTCCTTTTAAGCAAAATGATCAGGTCAATTGGTTTAGACTATGTGGACTGAAGTAAACATTGAAGTTAAAAAAAAAAGAATACAAGTAGTCCTCAACTGTAATTAAACCCAAAATTACAGTAATATGTTGTGGTCATTTAGTGGGTCACCACATGGCCAGACCCAATTTTATATTTTTTGTACTAGTTGTTAAACTGCAGCCGTAAAGTGAATTCATTTTACCCAATGAGTGTTGGTTTGTTTGCTTGTTTTGCTAGAAACCAGATGTAAGTATCACACATCAGCCAAAAGTACTAAAAATCATGGTCACATGACCAAAAGATGCAATAAATAGTCATAAAGGTAAACCAGTTGCCAAATGCCCAAAATGTGATCACATGACCATGGGGTGGAAGACGGGGTTATACCTGTCATAGTTTTTAGATCAGATGATAAGTAGCTTTTGTGGGGTGCATTGTAACTTCAAACAGTCATAATTTGAGGACTTCCTTTATAATGATCTTCATGTCAATCAATCCAGCACATTAAGTACTCAAGGCTGCATCACATTAAGTACATAGCTGCATCACTGATTCTGAACTCAGAATGAGGTCCCAACATCAAACTGATAAACTAAAGATGCCAATGGATAAACAGTAACTAATCCAAAGAAGATCAAACAAAGATAGAAGGTATTCAATCCAAAGACTGTAAAGATGTCAACGTTTAAGATATCTTAATAGATATTTCCTAACGAGACTTAACAGAATGCATAAAGTATCATATAATATCCTTTTATTTCACATGTTAGCAAAATAGATTATCTAAAGCAGATGAGAGTCCTGTATGGAAAAGGAGATGAAACTGGCTCTATAAAAGGACCAGGAGCTCAAGAGATTTGTGCATGCTAGAAATTTAGAAACCCAAAGAATATGGAAAAGTCAGTATGCGCTTCATTAATTATAGAAGGAGCAAAGAAACATGTTTAACGCATTCTAAAATTTCCACTCAAATCAATAGACTTTTAAAATATTTAAGTGGTTGGAATTTTTCCTTAATTATTAACAGTAGAAATCTGAAACTAAGCCTTAATGTGATATCCTTTTGATTCAGCACCAAATATAATTTAATGCATTATGATTTAATATTATCTGCAGCTAGGATTATATCTTATTCAAAATTTCATGGTTTTAAAAAATCAGTGCAGTGGCATTGTAGAAAGATTGAGAGTGTTTCATCAAAAATAGATGAAACTTTATAAAAACAGCTGATAAAAATGAAGAATTTATGAAAATTATACATATTTATGGTCAAATAGTATGTTTCAATTAATACCAATATGAATGGAACCTGACACAATATCTACATGTAACAAAGTTTAAATAACCATTTATCTGCAAATTGTGTATAGATTCAGAGTAATATAGCAGTAAAATAACTAGTGCAAACATTTGAACAGCTTTCAATCACTACTTTTAACACATTTTGCAGAAGTAAGATTTCCATTTGTAAAGTTCCTTACATGTATGGCATGTTTGAGATCCTGCCATAGATTTTCAATAATAATAACCTGGAAACTGTGAAGCCATTCCAAAAACTTTATCTTTCTTTCTTGCTTTGATATTATGGCTGATTTTAGAAGTTCAAGAAAATGTTTCAGATTGCTGTTTTGCTTTTCAACTCTTCTCAACTTCAGTTCTTCACTGTTAGCTAGGAAAAATGGGGGGGGGGGGAA